>JAJKFI010000120.1:2417607-2430404 GCA_029204185.1 Lerista edwardsae
GAGAGAGAGAGAGAGAGAGAGAGAGAGAGAGAGAGAGAGAGAGAGAGCACTCACACGCAATCCTAACCTGGAGTTAGGCCAGCATAGTTTGGCCAGCATCTGAGCCGCCGTAAAGCACGTTTGGACCACTCTCGGAGTCAGGAAGGATGGCGCATGTCTGTGTGCTGGCCTCTCTGGCTCTGAGAGTGGTCCAAACATACTTTATGGTGTCCTTTGTGCTGGCCAAACTTTGCTGGCCTAACTGTGCTGGCCTAACCAGGTTAGGATTGTGCTCAGAGAGAGAGAGAGAGAGAGAGAGAGAGAGAGAGAGAGAGAGAGAGAGGTCACAGCAAGGAGTAAAATAAGACTTTTATAATGTTGTGTGCCCTGGTCTTCCAAAAGAATGACTGGGGAACACTTGGAGCACTTAGAAAGAGTGCTAGAGAAATAATAAGTATTGTTACTATAAATAACACTGATGCAACCCCAGCATCCAACGAACACTCAAAGCAGCCTCTGCGGCACTGGGAGGAAGGCTCAGGTTCCCATGGCTGCTCTGTTCTTTATCCTGAAAAGTGGTCCCAGGAATGACGCAACTTCTCCAAGCCGGACCCACCTCCTCTGTTCTGCAGGACTCCATCTCTCTGGCTCAAAGACCCCGGCTTGGGAACGTTCCTTCTTTTTAACATTGGCAGTGGTGTGCTAGAGCCGCCCCAGCGTCTGAGGTCATATCCTCATTAACGCCTGTTCCCAGTAGAGGCATTGTTTGCACATCTCTCCAGCTGTAGTATGGAGTTACTCGGGCATTGCTTAACTTCCTCAAGAGTGGCTAGGTGAGGGTGAGTGCAAGGGAGCAGGGGGTGAGGATGATAAGCTAGTTCAGAGCACTAGTTCAGAGGCGCCCCTGTTCACACTGCCTGATCTGACAGAAGACGTGGAGTGGGGGGAACCCTGCTCAGCAACCAGATGGTCTGTGGGATCTGGTGGCTCCTCCTCTCACCAGTGAAGCAGGGGCGGCTGCATATTCACTGCCTGTAGGGACCAGCTTCATCTATTACCCTCTTCCAGAGTCAGCTGGCCTCCTCTGTCTCCTCAACCAGCGTGGCACCCCTCCCTGCACTGAGGAAGATGTTTTTATACTGAAACACGTTGGGCAGGTTTAGACCATACGCAGCATCATTGCGCGATGTGGGGCAAGCGCACACACGTCTCTCCCCCACCCAGTGCACTCTCTCCACCACCACACAGTCATGTGTGGGCGGAACATCTGAACTGCCCTTAATTGCGTTGTTGATATGCCATGTCAAAGTCGTTTGTCAACTGCATGATTCAGGGCAGTGTGGACATTCTGTGTGTTGGGGTGGACGGCATGCCGGGGGGGGGGAGACGTGTGCTCTTGATGATTGGACGTACCCTCTGAACTGTTTCACTGCATGCTTGACAACTTGTGAGTGAATCTTTTTGGACATCAGCTGGATGCTCACCTGCATTCTGGTTCTTCTCTGCCAGTGCCCTTTGTCAGATCCAACCCTTCTGGCATTGTGTCTCAGTATGGCACCAGGCATTAGTATTACTCATAGGCTTCTTGCAGCAGTGTCCCTGACTTGGATGATATAACACAGGCTTAACATGAGTGCTCAGTGTATATTTGCAACCCCTTGGAGCACCTTCTCTCTCTCAGCACTTGCTCTGCCAACCCTTGATATTTTGCTGCCTGAAAGGGAACATCTAATGGTGCCCCCTTCCTCTTTTCTGCCAAAAACACCCACACCCACTTTCCCTTTCTTTCAAATCTCTCCCACTTCCTTCCTTTTCTATTGAAAAGGAAAGAGGCAAGGCCGCATGGTGCCCTTTTTGGCCTTCCTTGCCCTGCCAGGCTATCCATGGGGTGTGTGCTGGATGAGCTCCTGTTCTTCCCCAACAACTAGTCCTCAATATGGCACCTGAAGCAACCCACTTGACACTGATTCAAAACAGACTGAACATATATGCACATATGTGCACAAATACTCATGCACACTGAAACTCATGCACACTGCTGCTGTACCAGAAGCTTTTAAAGCACACTCAGGGCGCAATCCTAACCTGGAATTAGGTTAGCAAAGTTTGGCTGGCACAAGGGCCACCATAAAGTATGTTTGGACCACTCTCGGAGTCAGAGAGGCCAGCACACAGACAGGTGCCATCCTCCATGACTCTGAAAGTGGTCCAAACGCATTTTACGGTGTCCCAAACTTTGCCAGCCAAAGTTTGCTAGGCTAACTCCAGGTTAGGATTGCACCCTTAGCCTGCATTTTAATGATGCTGCAAATCTGCCACCTCCAGTAGCCACTGCTGCACATTTTCTCATGGCCACTTTTGCAAAGAATTCCACAGCTGTGTAAGGCTGTAAAAACATAGCTCTTCCATCTCACTGGAGGAAAAGAGGTTGTTTAAGACTGAGGCCTCCAAAGGATATGGAAATTTGGTACCCAGGAAAAAATGAGCAGTTGAGACAGTATTGGGTAGCACATTGCTGGGGATCAAGAGTAAGGCAAGGATGGAGTTGCTGGGCTGAGAGAGCATGAGGACAACAGGGAAAGATTGTCAGGGAATGGGTGTTCCACTTCTCGGTCTCTCTTTCACAAATGTACACACGACCAGTGATGTCATGCAGGGGGAACGCAGGGGAACTCAGTTCCACTAGTTAAAATTAGGGCTGACTCCGCCCACTTCACTCTCCCTCCTCCCCCCTCCCAATTCCTCTGCAAAGAGCTTTCCTTCTTGGTTGGCTGGCACTCAGAGGGTTAAAGGGAGTGACTCCGGATTCCTAGGGGGGCGACACGACCCTTCATAAGTGATAGCAAGGGCATTACAATAATGAAAAGATAAAAACGTTCACAAAACAAAATAATCAAATTGCAAAAAAAGATACAAAAAGCAAACAAAAAAGGAAAAAAAGATTTCAACAAGCACTCACGCGCATGCACACACATACCGAGTAAAATTATTGTGACAGACAATGATCTGGATTGCAGAAAATGATCAGTGTAGTAGTGGAAGGTGTCGCCTTACAGTTGAGAGACTTGGATTAAATGGTTGCCCTGGAGGTGGGACCTCTCTTGGCTCTTTGATATTAGCCCATGAGGTCTATGGTCACCTCTGATGAGTCACCTCTGATGAGACACTTCACTGGAATTTCCGCATCTAAGAGCCCAGTCCTACTCTCCCCTCTTCAACTGATGCCAAAATGGCTACCGCTGCATCCTGCAAAAAAGAGAGGAAGTTGCAGGGGTCTTCTCTGGAGGAAAGCCTCCGTAGCATGATGGAGATTTTGGCACTAGTTTTAGGCAGTCAGCACCAGCGGAAGAGGCGCACTGACAGACAGCCCAGGTAGGATTGAGCTGTAACATGGGGACACCACCAACGGCTGCTATCCAGCCATGCGAAAGCTTGCCAAGAGCTTCTCTTTTGACATTCAGTGGTGAGAGTGGCAAGCCAGCCATCTGGATGAGATCCTCTTCTGTTAAACATTTTCTATCTACTGATATATATGTCAAGGGAAGAATGTCTTGCTAACCTGGGTTTGTACTGGTGGAGAGGAGTCTGGGCCCCTGCTATAAGCCTGTGGTGGCAGACATAGGGCGCAATCCTAAACTGGAGTTAGGCCGGCACAGTTAGGCCAGCAAAGTTTGGCTGGCACAAGGGCCACCGTAAAGCATTTTTGGACCACTCTTGGTGTCAGGAAGGATGGCACAAACCTGTGTGCTGGCCCCTCTGATTCCCAGAGTGGTCCAAACATACTTTATGGTGTCCCTTGTGCTGGCCAAACATTGCTAACTCCAGGTTAGGATTGCACCCAAAGACTCCCACACACGCCAAGGAGGCTTAACACAAAAGAGTTGCAACGAGAGGATTCAGGCAGTCACTTGATATTCCCAGGCTGATAATGCATGCCCTGCTGAAGGGCCCAAGACACAACATTTTGCAGCTGAGGGTCAACTCTGGGCTTTTTCCCCCACAGTCAGCCTACAGAAGAAAACAAACCTTCCCAAAACCTGGCACCTGGATTCCAACTGCTACGCAAGTCCAAAACGTAAAGATCAAGCAGCTCTGTGGCTGCGTGCCTTGTGATAGCAAATTAAGTTGATCAGTTAGCAGAAGTTTGTCAATGGACTCTGGAGATGAGCCATTAAGAGAAGGAAGAAGAGCAGCAGCCCTTGAAGGGCTGGTGTATGTATGTATTTATGTATCAGCATGTATTTACTATGAAGTTTTGACACCGAGTGGCTGTATCTAGCAGCAGAACAAAATGGATGTGGACCGTAAATGATGTGTCTGTTAAAAAAGAAACAGCCTGAAAGTTATCACCTGAGTCCTCTCCCAGGCAAATAATGTCTGCAGTACAGATAGCATGGCTGCAAGTCTATCAGTCAGTAGGGATTCAAAACAAACCTAGATACATTTTCTTCATATATAAATGTGGTGAGGGGCTGATTTATGGTGCTGAGAGTAGATGGTGGCATTGGAGCTAGACAAATGGCCCAGTCCTATGGGGGCGTTGCACTGCCAGAATGAGTGTTCTGAATATGCAGGGTCCTTTAGGGCTGTCACAAAACCCGGTACGCTAGTCAGAGCAGCCGCAGCAGCATGTCAGTGGCCTGGAAAGGAACCTGGCACCAGTACATTAGCTCCGGGAGCAGATGGGAGGTAGAAGTGGGCAGGATAGGGTGTGGAGGGAGGAACAGGGCAGAGACTGCGGCAAGAGGGGGGCAGGTCGAGGCTGGGAAGGGGTGGTGTCAGTGGCTATAGCACTGCTGATATCCTGTCCCCCTTCCTGGATACAATCCACCTTCCAGGGTCTACTTGGACTTAAGCCAGATAAACCACTGGCACAGGTCTGAGTAGATCCATTCCGACAATGGAGGCTTTCCCCAGGGGCAAGGGAACACATGTTGCCTGGAGAAGAACCTCTGGGACGGTCCCCCCGAAGCATGCAGAGCATGTTCCAGTGGCACAGCTGCATGGTGGTGGTGGGTGTTTTTTTTTTATCGGATTGGGCTGTTACGGATGCAAGAGTGCCTGAGTTTCATGACTTCCAGCAAATGCCCCTGGCTCACCCAGGCTCTCCTTATTCCGTGAATGGAGGCCTGAGAAACAAGCCTGGGAGCTCCTGTCACCGAAGATCTCACAGTCTCCTCATCTTCATATGCACCAGAAACAGTCCATGAGGGTTGGGCAGTGCAAAGCCGATCTTCTGAATAGCCAAGGGAGCTTTTCAGGCTGTGGTGGGCAGCAGGGGCTTCTCTGGGCGGCCTGAGTTGTAGCTGTCTTGCCCTGACCCCAGTTATCCTGTCACAAACAAGACTCAGGCACCTGTTGTTGCCCATGGCATCATCTCAACCGCTCCTTCGTACGCACAGCGTTTAGAGAGGGAGAACAAGTGGTTCTTCACCGATTCCGAGGCCCAGGTAAGTGCATACCAGAGAGGGGCACAGCAGGTCATCAGACTGAAGTCAAGACAGAGTAGGAATGGAAGGGTTTTGACTCTTTCAACCACCATAGTCCCTACCAAGGCAGACAGCAAAAACTGAAGATTCGGAAGCTCCTAATGGACTCCGCTATATGGCTGCCAAGATCAGGATGTATTTGGCCTGATGGCTCCTCCCACATTGTATAGTTCTGATCCAATGTAACCAAAATTGACCTTCTTATAGCTGCTTCTTATCCTGTCCTCCATGGTCAGCAAAGGAGAGCCACATCACTTTGTTTAGGGAACTTTTAAAAACATTTCAAAAAAGTCACCCTTTCTCCCCTTAATTTTCTTTTCCCTATAGGCAAAATATACCACTCTTTAAGGCAGAACTATGGATCATGAGGGAGACATGAAATTGGACCCATGGAGGTATTCTCACAACACAGTTGCTGGAGAGAATCAGTTTGAGTAGGAAATTCCCCCAGGCTGTTTTTCATCATTTCCTAGCTGGGATCTGAAATGAAGTACATCCAACTAGGATTTAGAGCAGGTGCCACAAGCAATCACCTGGGGGAATCAAACCTGGTGTGTACGTTGAGCATATCAATTATTCTTAAAGTTAACAAGCTTCAAATTACTAGACACAAATTTGTTTTTTTCATATTTAAATACCACTCTTCATCCAAGGATTCCAGGGTGGTATACATGACTCTTCTTTTTTCCCCTCACAACAACCCTGTGAAGTAGGCTGGACTGAGAGATGGTGACTGGTGTAAGATCACCCAGTTTAGGGTCTAAGAGGGATTTTAAACACATGTCTTTCTGGTCTAATGCTCTAGCCCAGGGGTGTCAAATACAGTGGCAGACCTGAGGGGTCGCAAGGGGTGGGTGCAAATGCCCTAGATGCTGGGCTAGGGGAAGATGGTGGCGATGACCGCCTGCCTCTGCCCCTGAGTTGGAGCGTAAAGTCACTTCCCAGAGCAACCCAGTGCGGCTCTGAAGGGCTGCCCTGCCCCTCCGAGAAGTGGGGCAGCCCCTCAGAGCGCATCTGGTTGATCCAAGAAGCGGCCGCGAAGCCACTTGTCAGAGTGGTCAGGCGTGCTCCGCAGGGGAACTCTCTGGTTGCTTTGTGGAAGCAGCTGCGAAGCTGCTTGTTGGACCAGTTGGGTGCACTCCGAAGCGCTGCCCACCACTTCATGGAGGGGGTTGCGGCCCGTCAGAGCCACTCAAGGCCGCAAGGCAGTGGTGTCAAATGATTTAATAACAGGTACTCACTTTTGATTGGCACGTGTCAGGACCCGCCCACTAGAAGTGATGTCATAAGCTGGAAGTGATGTCGTGGCAGGAAGTCCTTTTTGAAAAAAAGGCCTTTTTGAGGCCTCAGACGATTTTAAACAGACCCAACAGTTGCAACAGTATTCCACAGCACCCCCAGAACATGTTAAGGAGGCCTGGCATCATGTTAAAGTGACCCAACAGTTCCAAAACCCCAGAGCAGCTCATTTTTCAGTGGCAAGGCAAGGCAAGGCTCTGCTCGCTGCCTGCCTGGCTCTGAGAACATGCAGGCAACTCAAATGTGCAGGAAATTCAAATGTTGCAGGGGGCGGAGTCGACAAGTGGGTGGGCGAATGGGCGGGGCCAGCCGTAATCCTAGAAACCGGTACTCGCGTACCCCCATGTACCCCCTGCACGACATCACTGCCGCAAGGGGGGCGGGGCAGCATCTGCTGGGGGAGCGCACCCCTGGAGGTATGCCCCTGGGTGCTGACCCCCTCCCCAGGATTGCCCTTGTTCAAATGTAAGGCCTGAGGGCAGTAGTGTCATCCAAATGATTTAGGAACAGGTACTCACTTTTGATTGGCACTTGTTGGGGTCTGCCCACCGGAAGTGACATCATAAGCCGGAAGTGATGTCATGATTGTTGCCATGGATGTGATCATGTTTGTAATAACTTCAGCTTGTGGTTAGTGTTGATTTAACTTCTATTGCTTTGCTTTCTAGATATGTGTATATACATATTTTGCTTCAACTGTTTTGCTTCAATTGTTCCCTGGTTAAATAGCAGGGGCCAGCTTCGAGTGAGTGGGGCCAGATCAACTTCTAGGAACCGGTACTCGCGTAGTGGTGCATAGTGGGTGCATGACATCACTGCCTGAGGGCCTGATGTAGTCCATGGAAGCTATTTATCCAGCCCACATGACAATTGGGCTCTCCCTGAGATTCCTTTTCAGCAGTGACTTGTCTGCAGAGACTCTGGGAAGGAGAAATGGAAGGCGGCTTCAGAAGGCAAATAAAACACTATGTAGGAAGGGGCAGACCAAGAGTGAAGGTGAGAGGAGGAGATGCTGGCAAGGTGCTGGGAGAGCCCAATTATCATGTGGGCCGTCCTTTCAGCAGCTCTGCTTCTGCTGAGGCATTACCTTGCAGAGCCCCTCTCAGGTGCTCTGCAAGATGACAACTTGGCAGAATCGGTGCTGCTGAAAGGGCAGCCTGTGTAAAATTTTGTTCTCCCAGTGTGATAATTGGGCATATTTCCATATTTGGAATATTTCCAACTGGGATAATTCCATATTTTGAAAATACAATCAAGATTTACGTATTTTCTTTTCTGTCATTTGCAGCTGCGTTCCTCCATGGTAACAAAGTACTTACTTCTGCTTAATGAGGTCGCTTCTGGCCCTCAGCAGGCTTCACGGATGCTATTTGGCCTGCTGTACGAAATGGGTTTGACGCCCCTGCTCCAGCCACCTTGCCACACCGGGATATCCATTTAGCTAGCTGTATACATCTGGCATGAATAAAATACAGCTGCAGAGATCCACGTGTACAAATTTATCATCTTATTTGTCAGGGATAAGTTATACGCACAGGTCCTACATCAAAGTTGTGAAAGTGGCTGCAAGTACCATAAAAACCGAAGATATTCAAAATGGGAGCAAACCGAGGGCTTGAAGCAGGCATTAGCCTAGATAACACGGAGTTCTAACCCCCCCAGTCTGTCAATTACAATCTGATTCCAATTCAGGGAAGGACGGCCACAAATCGGACCGAGCAATTAAGGCCAAAAAGAGGTTGCTGTGTGACAACACCCCCCTGCTTCTTTTGACATCTAGCAGAGGAGTCTGTTGCCATTTAACATTGATCTGGACTGTGCTGAATGAATGACCTGGCAAGAATGCAGGTTGGAAGTGGGAAGGAGGAGTTTAGGCCTGAGATGGGCCAGAAGCCAGGCATGGTGTGGAGGGGAGTGCATCTGAAGTTGAAGGAGCCATCTTTTTCATCCATGTCTAAATGGGAAACAGCTGCAGCAGCTCCAGCCAAAGCCCTGCTGAGCTGGGACCAGCATGTGGGGAGAGGGTGTTAGACATAATACCAGGCAAGTGGAAACCTTGACTGGGGCCTCAAAAGCTTTCCTGCCTCAGCCTGCTCTACCTTATCTGGCACCTGGCAAAGTTTAGCCGCCCCCCCCCATGCCTGGCAATTGGTCATGCCTCCTACTTTATGACTGGGGCTTACTTGGAGCTAGGGCACAATGCGGCTAATGCTGGGACCTGTCCTCAGTGCCAGGTTTCAGCACCCTTGGAGGAGGTGAATAATAACAAAGGGAGAAAATGTGTCTAAGCATGAACAAAGTGCTTTCCCCTCACTACTGAAGAAACCAAGAACACTCCAGGGATGGGCACTCAAGTTGTGACGACTCGAGTCACGAAAACGGTTATTTGAGTCACGGATGAAACTGTGGGTGCTATTCTATAGACGCCCTTGGGACGACGCAACATGCTTGTGTCAGCCCAATGTCACTAGCGCTGATGTGGGAGTGCCGACTAGCACCCCTGCATCGGCACTAGTGCCTTTGGGCTGGTGCTAGCAGCAGTGTCAACTCAAAAGCGTTCAGGGGTGCCGCAGCACCGCTCCTGCGCCAGCTGAACTCACCTGGCGCAAGAGCGGTTCTGGGCGTGGGGAGGACTCACGGGAAATGGGCGTGCTGGTAGTTGTGCTGGCCCAGAGAAGGGGCCAGAGATGGGATGCAGCCAGTAGGCCGCAGGCCATGTGGCCCCATTTTGGAGCACGGGCCTCCTCAGCTCTGCGCCTGCTGTTTAGCAGACACAGAGCCGAGGAAACTATAGGGGGAGGGTGGAGCCTCCCCTGGGGCAAAGGTGCAAAGATGCCCTTGACCTCGAGACACTCCACAATGCAGCTAGCCATTCCAGCACCACCTAGGATTGCGCTCTGACTCAGACCTGACTTGCAACTTGGGGCCAGTGACTCGAAAAAGAGTCATAACTCAAATAGACTCGAGTTCCAACTCGCTTTTCTGTGTGCTTGCAACTCTGTTTGGGGTATGTGTGTACTTGCTTACCTTACTTTTTTTGCTGCTTCCATGTTGCGCCAAAGACCTTGTGGCCAATCAGGAAGCCAGCATTCAGATGGGCAGCAGCAGCAAAGATGGTGAGACGAGGTTGGTTCTAGGAGGCAGAGCCTGTGGGGTGCAGTCTTAAGGGTTTTTTGGGAGGTGCACAAAGACTTGTTTCTTGTAATGACTTGTGACTTGAGTCAAAATAAGTGGCTCAGGTCAAATTGTGGCGGTGTACACTCCAACTTGCGAATTGACTCGAGTCAGGGGGTTGGCAAATCGTGGCTTGACTCATGATTCAGGGTCAGTGGCATGCACGCATGCACGCGCACGCGCACGCGCGCACACACACACTCCCTGATTGTACCTGCCCAATAGTCATTATAGCCAGCCTTATGAATAGGGTTGCCAATTGTGACTTACAGCGCAATCTAAGTGCACCTGTTGCACCGGCGCTACATCATAGTGTTGGCGCAACGTCAGTAGCGCCAATGTGGGGGCATTGAGAGGCACCCCTGTGTCAGCGCTACAGCAATGGCCCAGGTGCTGCCGGTCCCATTGCACCCGCATAGCACCTCCCTTGCATTGGCCGAAGCTGGCTGGCACAAGGGAGGTGCCATCTTTAAATGGAGGGGAGGGCATTTCTCGGCAGGCAATGGGCAGGTGATGGGCGGGCTGGCCCATGTGCTGGCCCATCCGGGAGGTGGGCCCAGGATTCAGCCATAAGGCCGAATTCTAGGCCCATTTGCAAGGCCACACAGCCCCAATTTGGGCCGCGTGGTCTCCTCGGATCTGTGCCAAGGGATAGGGGAGGCTGGAGCCTCTCCTACGGTAAGGGCACAAACGTGCCCTTGAGGTGGGGAGGCTCCAGCATGTCCTGTACTGTGCTATGATACGGCACAGGCCGGCCAGCCTCGCCATTCCGGCGCAGTATAGGATTGTGCCCTGAAGGTTTTTCCCCCCCCAAATGATATAATGTTGAACATTCCTGGAGGCCTTGTAAAAACTCCAGGACAGCTGTCTATGGTCACCTGGAGATGGATACTGATGTCTGGAGACTCTGGGCTGATCCTGAAGGGCTGGCCACACTGCCCCTAATGCCTGCCTCTGTCATAGCCATGACCAGACCCTGATATCCATATGTTCCTGCCCTTTGGGGCCTTATTAATCTACACACATCTCCAGTGGCATTTCTTCTTGGATTCCCTTTCTGGGAATAATAGGTGCTTTTCTTTGGAGTACCTTCCCCTGTTTATAAGCTGGCCCCTTGTTGGTGCCAATGACAATGAAAAATAAACAGACAGATCTGGGCTGAGTGCCTTGGGAAGCAGAGGCTGTGCTGGAAGCTGAGAGGAGGAGGCAACTGTTAAAGTGGATTGCACGTTCTTTTTTCCGCCCCAGAACTCCCATAATACTATTTGGGTGCTTTAAGTGCAATTATGACAGCAGGTGAAATGTCTTGCCAGAGTTCCACAATAGTAGGCCAGTCTGTATTGGTGGGGTGCTCCCTACCTGTCTATTCCACAGGGTCAACGGGAATGGACTCTCTGTGCCCTTACAATGGCAAAAAAAGATGATATTGCAAAACTGGAAAGATAAAAGCCCACCAACCTTTTTTCAATGGATAGCCGGATTACTGAATTTCGCTATTTTTGCGTGAATGGCATATCAATGCTAATTATGAAATGTGCATAAAATGTGCAATTTTTTCTATTAATTTTCATGTTTGAAAGGTTGCCTATCCTTTTTTGGGGTCACTATTTATTTGTATTGTATTTTTATTATGTACGCATTTTCTTTATTCTTTATGTTAAGATTTTGATGATGATGATGATGGATTGGATGTCTCAGGAGTAGGAAAACTGGAGACAAGCCAAGTGGGAAAGGTCTTCAAAGCCAAGAAAGAACCAGCAGGGTTGCAGCAAGGAGCTGCTTTGTGGGGGTGTGTGTGTATATATTAGCTGGGGGTGGGGTGGATACTTTCAATGGAAAAACAGAACAGGTAAAAATGTTAATCCCGCCTTCCCTTGTGCAGACCTCAACTAGATTGGGCCTCTAGGGCTGCCCTTGACATAAAAGGGATATTTCTCATTGTCTTCCAGCAATAGGGGTGTCAAGTCATGATAGGCTTAAAGCAAGGGTCTCCAAACCCTGGCCCAGGGAGAGCCTGTATCTGGCCTGCAGCAAGCCTCTGCTCCCCTGTAAGCCTCTGGCCCTCCTGTCCTTGCTGATACAGGCTGCACCTTCCAAGCTGTGCTCCCTCCACCTGTGTGTGGAGGGTGTTCTGAGGGCCAGGGAGGCTGCGCATAGCCCCCTGGCCCTCAGAATACCTTTGGAAGGCCAAAAATGGTCACTTCCTGATTTTCCCAAAGACCCGGAAGTGATGTTTTTAGGCCTTCTGAAAGCCTTAGATGGCTTTCTGAGGGTCAGGGAGACCACCCCAGCCCTCAGAACAGGCTCTGGGTTTTTTTTCTTTTCCTGTGATCTGCTGGTTCTGAGATATCTTTTCCAGTACATTTAAGGGTGCAGTCCTAACCACCTTTCCATCCCTGACATAGCTGTGCCAATGGGGCATGTGCTGCATCCTGCAGTGGGGGGGCGGGGCAATCACGAAGGCCTCCTCAAGGTAAGGGAATGTTTGTTCCCTTACCTCAAAGCTGCATTGCCCTTACCCCGGTGCTGGAAAGTTGGTTAGGATTGCACCAGTGGTGTCATTCAAATGATTTAGGAACAGGAACTCACTTTTGATTGGCACTTGTCTTGATTGGATTGGCACCTGGAACCAGCCACGGAGCCCGTTAGGATCCGGAACGCCCGTTCTGGTCCATTCCCCCTGAATGACATCACTGGATTGCACCCTAAGTCAGCTACTTATAGGGTGGGGGAATGGGAGTCCATTAAAGTGTGTACTATATTTCTATGGTGTGTGTTGGGGCTTGGAGGAACTTTGAATCCATCCATCCATCCATCCATCCATCCATCCATCCATCCATCCATCCATCCATCCAT
>JAJKFI010000120.1:2436539-2448872 GCA_029204185.1 Lerista edwardsae
GGCAAGGAAAAGCATCTGAGGCCCTCTGAGTGGTTGAACTAGGGCAGTGATGGCGAACCTTTTGGGCTTGGCATGTCAAAATGCTTAACTTGACTCTGCTGGTGTGCCAAGCCCCCCTCCAAACAAAACAGAAACAATTCTTTATATTCATTTTTTAAAATAAAAAATACAGTTCAATCATGTGTGGTACTATGCATTATAAAAAGAAACATCAAATTATTACACAAATGAAAAATGAGTAAAATAAATTCAGTTCTTATGAGGTGTTTGTGAAACCTGGTGTGTCAGCCCAAACATTGTGGTATGCCGCCTTTGACATGTGTGTCATAGGTTCGCCATCACTGTACCAGGGGATCCTTGTTTTGCTGGTTTTATTGTTGCTTTTAGTTGTTGCATTTTATTTTTTACTAGCCTTTTGTTACCCGGCGTTGCCTGGGTAACAAATTATCCCAAGCTTCTAGACAACCCTGGAAACTATGGATTTGACACTAATGTAGGCCGTTTTTGAGTATTTTTACATGGCACCCCCTTCTCACCCCTACCCCTAGCGGTGCTAGGGGTGTCGAACCTCCACAGTATTTGTTGCCAGACCATAAGGCATATGTGTACCAAGTTTGGTGCAATCAGTCCAGGCGTTCCAGCAGGGCATGGCAGACATTTTTTTTGCATGCCTTCTCGCCCCCCCCCACACCGAGGGGGGCCCAAACCTGGACTCCAACGGCATCGGAAGCGTTGCCACTCGTCTCGGTGACCCTGGAAACTATGGACTTGACACCGATATTGGCCATTTTCGGTCATTTTTACGTGGCACCCCCTTTGCACCCCCACCCCCTGGGGCGCTGGGGGGGCCTGACCCCTGCAGTGTTTGTCACCAGACTGTAAGGCATGCGCATGCCACGTCTGGTGCCAATCGCTCCAGGCATTCCAGCAAGGCATGGCGGACGTTTTGTTTCGCACCCCACGCTGAGGGGGGGGGGGGCGAACCTGGATTCCAATGGCATCAGGAGCATTGCCGCTCGTCTCGGCGACCCTGGAAACTATGGATTCGATGCCGATTTTGGCCATTTTCGACCGTTTTCACATGGGGCCCCCTGCGCACCCCCACCCCCGGGGGTGCTAGGGGGGCCTGACCCCTGCAGTGTTTGTCGCCAGGTCGCAAGGCACACATGTGCCGAGTTTGGTGCCAATTGGTCCAGGCGTTCTAGCAGGGCACGGCGGACATTTTGTTTCACACCCCTTCTCGCCCCCACCCAAGGGGGGCCAAACCAGGACTCCAACGGCGTCGGGAGCGTTGCTGCTCATCTTGGTGACCCCAGAAACTACGGATTCGATGCCGATTTCAGCCGTTTTCGACCATTTTCACATGGGACCCCCTGCATACCCCCACTCCTGGGGGCGCTAGGGGGGCCTGACCCCTGCAGTGTTTGTCGCCAGGCCGCCAGGCATGCGCAAGCCGAGTTTGGTGCGCATCGTTCCAAGCATTGCAGAGCCTATGCGGAACATACACACATACATACACATATACATACACACCTTCTTCTTTATATATATAGATGTTAAAAAGGTAGTTGGTTGTTGGTCAGTCTGAAAACAGACACTCTTTTTCCAGTTCTCTTATTTTTCCCTTGTGCCTCATTAGCAGACAAAAGGCCCAATCCTATCTAACTTTCCAGTGCTGGTGCAGCAGCAATACAGCCCTGAGGAAAGGGAACAAATCAGTGATGTCATGCAGGGGGTACGCGAGGGTACGCGAGTACCGGTTCCTAGGATTACGGCTGGCCCCGCCCATTTGCCCGCCCACTTGTCGACTCCGCCCCCTGCGACGTTTGAATTTCCTGCATGTTTGAGTTGCCTGCATGTTCTCAGAGCCAGGCAGGCAGGCGTGCAGCGAGCGGAGCCTTGCCTTGCCTTGCCACTGAAAAATGAGCTGCTCAGGGGTTGCTCTCAAATACTTTTGGAACTGTTGGGTCACTTTAACATGATGCCAGTCCTCCTTAACATGTTCTGGGGGTGCTGTGGAATACTGTTGCAACTGTTGGGTCAGTTTAAAATTGTCTGAGGCCTCAAAAAGGGCTTTTTTCATGTCACTTCCTGCCATGACATCACTTCCAGCTTATGGCATCACTTCTGGTGGGCGGGTCCCAACACGTGTCAGTCAAAAGTGAGTACCTGTTCTTAAATCATTTAGATGACACCACTGGAACAAATGTTTCCTTACCCGGAGGAGGCCTCTGTGGCTGCCTTCTACACACACACCCGCCCACTACTGCAAGCCAGAGGCGTTTCTACAGGGATGGCAAAGCTCTAAGTGTTGCAAGAAGCCTTACCCTGTCATGTAAATCCCTCCTCTCCCTTGCTGCTGTAGCCAGTAAGCAACGCCAAGATGTTGCTGTTCCCTGTGAGGATTGGCTAAAATGGTGCAGGAGAGGAGTGATTTCTACTGCAAGGTAAGGTTTCCTGCAAAACTTAGATCTTTGCCATCCCTGTAGAAACGCCACTGCTGCAAGCCTCGTTGGCAAGTCAGCAGGCGTGTACCTGGGCGAAACCGCGCCCAGGGCACACGATGTCATGACGTCACGTGACATCATGACGTTTGGCGGGCTCAGCAGCCCAGGATGGGAGCCGCCAGCGCGCGTCCCGGCTCGGGGCGCACGGCGGCGGCTTCCTTCCCCGCGCTGTCGCTTGAGCGCTTAAAGCATCCCAGCGGCAGGCCGGGACGCTGCCGAGGCGCCTCGGGGTGCGGGGGCCCGCAAATTTGCGGGTGGGGGCAGGGTGCCATGCCAACGGCACCCCCCACCTTATGGCGCCCCAGGGCTCGTGCCCTGGGGTGCCATACCCTAGCGACGCCTCTGCAAGTCAGCACCAGGATTTGGCCCAAAAATAAGTCGCAGTGTGTGCTCATGTGGTGTACTTGCATTGTGGGGGGGGGCACCCAAACTATGTCGCAGCAAAGCCAGGGAGTCTGACACCTAGCTTCTTTGCACACACATTAAAACCTGGCCTTAGTTACTTCACCAGTCAGTGCTGGCACATGACTTTCATGCCTTTCTTAAGAAGGTATTCCCACATGGTTCTTTGGTGTTGAGAATGGGTTTCTGTGGTTGGGACTTGAATGCATTCTGCAGTTCCATCCATCTAGAGGGAATCAGGATGCAGGAGTCCAGTGTACCAAAATCCATTTTTATCACATTATTTACATTATACTATATATATTTTAAAGTTGCTTGGTGGCCACTTCAAATGGAGATGCAGGATGAAAATAATTTAGAGCGCAATCCTAAGCTGGGTTTAGGCAGGCACAATTAGGCTAGCAAAGTTTGGCCAGCACAAGGGATACCGTAAAGTATGTTTGGACCACCTTGGAGTCAGAGAGGCCAGCACACAGATGTGTGCCATCCTCCCTGCCTCCAAGAGTGGTCCATAAGAGCTTTACGGTGGCCCTTGTGCCTGCCAACCTTTGCTGGCCTAACTGTGCCGGCCTAACTCCAGGTTAGGATTGCACCCTTAAACAAAAACATGCATTTCACTGCACCATTATCAACAAACTTTCAAAGCTATATATAGAGTGAAGAATCTAGTTAAAGGGAGGTGGGAAACAGCATCTCTGGGTGGAGGGTCAGGTCAGGCTCAGCCTGAGTTGTTTTGGTGCCTGAGACCAGGCTGCTGTGGCTGCCCCCAACTTGTTCTCTTTATTTAGTCCCTTGTCATGCTTACTGCACTGCATCCTTCAGGGCTTTCATCCCCCCTGACTGTTCCCCATCCCTTAATAGGTTATGGCTGCATTACCATTGCCCTGGTGCTTGACACTGTGATGTTGATGTTGCGGAGCCTGAGATGGTCACTCTGCTTTGCCCTCGGGTGGTGAAGCCATCATTCATTTGCTAGGGTCCCAGGGCATGATTGTGTCCTCCCAATATGATGATACAGCCCCCTTGCTGAAGCTAAGGTGGTCTAAGTCTGGTCAGGTGACAGGTGGTCACCTGGGAACCCTATAGCAGCCATCTGGAGTTCCATGACGGAAGAAAAGTGGTATGAACTGTCATAAATAAATACTGCAGCACGACGTTGCATCAATAACCCCTGCTAACTTGACAAGAGGCACTTTTCAAGTGGTGCTCCTCTTATATTTAGCAGGGGGAGAGTAACTGTCCCTCTTCACCCCTGCACAGTCTTTCTAGTGGCTGTTGCTGGCGGTCTGCCTTTTTTTAGATTGTGAGCCCTTTTGGGACAGGGAGCCATTTAACTTTATTATTATTACTATTTGCCTGTAAACCGCTTTGTGAACTTCGTGTTGAAAAGCGGTATATAAGTACCTGATTGATTGATTGATTGATCAATGCTTACGCGCACTCTAGGATTGCGCTGCCCGAGTCAGAGTGGCCAGCACACAGACAGGCACCATCTTCCCTGACTCTGAGAGTGGTCCAAACATGCTTTACAGTGGCCCTTGCACAAGCCAAACTTTGCTGGCCTAACTCCAGGTTAGGATTGCGTCCTCAGTCTCTCTATGCAGGGTCCTGGTTGCTATATTTGTGTGCTATAAACCCTTGCATGTTGCTGGCACTAAAATGTACATGATAAATTGTGGTACCAACTCAACCCCGATCTCATTTGATCTTAAGAATCAGTCCCAAGGAGTTCTGCTGCTATTGGCAAGGAACGGAGCATGGGGGTGAGGAAAGTGGTGGCACCATGAAGTGTAACATGCTGGGCTCCGGAAAGGTTGAGTTAGAGGGTCCTGGAGGTCAGAAGCCCCAGCTCTGGATGTGTGATCTGAGTCTCTTCCCCTCTGAGCGCCTTGGCAAAGGATGAGTGGGAACCTTGTGTGCAAAGTGGCAGCCTGAGCATTCCTGAAAGTCCCTGGCCCCAGCTCTCTCTTCATTCCTATGGAAGGCAGCCAGGCAGCCAGATGTGAGTTCCTTGCCTGCAGCAAGGAATGGGCCTGGCTCATACCAGCTCCACTACTACTCAGACCTGAGCACCAAGGTCTTTCTCCTGTCATTGACCCACTGGCATAGGGATTTCTGCACAGAGAAAACAAAACTAGGTAAAGCTGCAAGTTTTCAAACTTTATAAGCAGAAATGCATTTCTTCCCAAGACCAACCAAGATTCATACTCTACAAGCTTCCAGGTTTCACAGAACCCTTTCTCAGGCATGACAGCAAACAAAGCACATCTTGCCTGAGGAAGAGTTTTGTGAAACCTGAAAGCTTGCAGGGTATGAATCTTGGTTGGCTGTAATAATAGTATTGTGCTCTTTTGTTCCCACCTTTTTTTCACTAATGGACGGCCAATACATCTACCCAAGTGTCTCATTTGGTGGTTTGCTGCCATGACATTCTGGCACTCTGGTATCTCTGGATATAGTTTTCCCCAAGCTATTGCAAGGCAAAGCAGGGACTATTTTCATGGCCAAAATATGGGCCAGACAAGCTGAGTGATTCACATGAGGTCACAGTGTGAGTAGGTGGCAGAGATCATGGAGCCAAGCTCACTCTTGAAACTCAGACATTCCTGAGTCATCTAGTATAATCAAACTCCTCATAAAGGAGTCAAAAAAAGGCTGGCTTACTCTGTTATCCGCTCCCACCCAAGATCAAGGTTGTGTTCTCCATTCCATCTTTATTTGGGTGAATGGGACAGTCTCCTGGTGACAGGATCTATTTTCTATCCTTTTAGAAATTTGCCTGGTCCTTACATGGGTCTCACGTGACCTATATACTGTGGCAATGAGTTCCAGTGTTCAGTTGCGTGAAAAATGCTTTCTTCAGTTTAGTTGTAAACTTGAGCATTTTTGTTATCCACTTCCTTTTTTGAGATACTTGTTACCAGAATTTAACTCATGACTGAAGGTGAGGCACACCACCCGTTTAGCTAGCACCATTATGTTTCTCTGCCCTCCTCATTTCACAAGCATTTCCTAATTACCCATAATGATCTGTGAACCTTTAAAAATGACAACCTCATGCTATCCACCTTTAAGAAAATTGCCACCAATGGTGTGATGATTAATTTCTAGAATGTTTTACGATATCCAAAGTCTGACACTTTGTCAAATTACATCCCCTTCCCCCTTTGCCATTATTAATTTGTTCAAATGAATTTAATATTAGTTACGAGTCAGTGTAACAAATATTCAGCTACCTATACATTTGAACAGTTCAGAAACAGATGTGCAGTGCAGCCCATTCCTATGCATGCTACTTATAAGTACATTCCACTGTGTTTGGTTGGACTTATTCCCATGTAAATGTGCACCGGATAGTTACTAGGGAGTAAGCTCCATTAAGGGCACTGGGATTTCCTGAGATGGTGTCTTTTGACTCTCCTGTGCGCCTCCCCGACCCAATGCAGCTGCGACTCGAGCCCGGCGTCACTTGGTTTGGGCCGCTGCTGGAAAGAGCAGCCTTTGCTCTGCAGGCGGTTGCCTCCGCCCCTCATCTGGGGGAAGGATGGAAACTTTTTCTCTCCTTGGGGAATTTGGATGCTCATGAAAACAGCAACTTTTTTGGTCACGTTTGGAGAGTTTGCTGGATCATGTGTGGGAAAATGCAAGGCGGCCTGGTGGCTTCGGTGACTAACCGAGCCAAGCCATCGCGCAGCCATTTCCTTGCCCTCGTCCATTTTTCGCCCACGACCACCCTTGTACTTCCAGCCCCTTCTTCGGGCCTTCATCGCTCTCCCCTAGATAAGTCTCCTTGCTGGGGCTGAACTCAACACCCACGTTGGCCCCAGCGGCGAAGAAACTGCCCGCAACGCACCCCCCCCCCCCCGCGCGCTACTGCTCGCTCGCGCTTCCCTACAGGCGTCCAGATGTGTATGTGCGCAGAGGGAGGGGGCAGGTTGTGGGGCGCATCCTCTTCCCCCTATAGATCCCACTGAGGAGGGGGGGGAGAAAGGAGCCCGCGGAGTCCTCGAAAGCGCCCCGCTCCTCTCCGGCAGTGCCCACACTCTTCTTCCGCGCCCCATCTCGCGAAGGCGGTGGGGGTGAAAAAAAGTGGGGAGAGAAAAGGAGCAGCGCGGGAGCGGCAAGCAAAGGAGAGAGGGAGGGAGGGAGCGTGGGAGCCGAGCCGAGCCAGGCCAGGCGGGCTGGGTGCGGACCCCGCCCCCGGGCAGCGGGGTCGCCCCGCCCCGCTCTCACTCCGAAAAGTTTCCCAGGGTCCGGGAGCAAGCAGGAGGAGGAGGAGGCGCTGCCACCGCCGCGCTCTCGGTGTCTGGCTGGCGCTCGAGCTCGGCCCTTTTCATGGATCTATAGGGTGGCAGCAGCAGGATTGGGGGGCATGGGCTTGGTGTCCCGGCTCGGGGGCCCGTGGCGGGCATGGCTGGGCTTCGCGCTGCTGGGCTTCGCGCTGCTGGGGCGGCTGGCACAGGGCGCAGGTAAGGAACGGGGGGCTGCCGCGGGTCGTGGGGGCGTTCGGGAAGGCCGTGGGCGTGCTGGAGGGCTGGCCGTGGCCTCCTCGTTCCTCTTTTTCGAACTTGAAAAAAACTTCGCCGAAGTATTTCAAAGTCGTCTTTCTGGGCTCTCCTCGGTGTCTGGAGATCCCAGCCCTGCTCGGCTGCGTCGAGTGTGTGTGTGGTGTGGGTGCTGGAAGTTACTTTCCTTGTTCTTCGCTAATTCTGTGCCCTTTCTCTGCGCCGCCACCCCCCCCCCCCCGTGAGAAGGAGGGGAAGGAAGGGAAAATGGTTACTGAACCCGAGTCCGACCACAAAGAAAATAAATGATCATTGTTTAATTCTCGATTGAGGGGAGGAGGCGGCGATTAGAGTGCACCAAAGTGAAGCGGGGAGGGGGGTAGTTGTAATTCACCGGCACTGATTTGAGCTGCAGGAGAAACAATCTTACGCTTTTTATTTACTTGAAGCAAACTTTCTTCGCCAGCCAGTTCCAGCTCCCCTGCTCGGAGCAGCTGGAAAAACTGGAAACTGGATTTTGGATTTGGCTTCTCTCTGTCTTTCTTTCTTCCTTCTTCTTAAAAATGCGGTCTCTTCTCAGCCAGACTGGGGGAGGGAAAAGCTTGCATTTCCATTTTACAGTGCCCTATTGCGTCTTCGTGAGCGTGTGTATGGCGGAGTTTGCTGGTTCTATGGGCATGTGGCGTGTGTGCACGCACACACGAGTACAGCACAGAGGATAAAGGAAGGAATGGAACTTGGCAAACTGTGTGCTCAGAACGTCGTGTACGTGATCGTGCAAGTGATGTGCACGATGTGTGCGCGCGCACGCATCCGTGCACACGTTTGAGTGCTTAGGGGAAAGTGTTTTCCAGTGCTTAACAGCTTTACATATAAGGCACACTGGTGTGTGTGTATAAGTAGTAGTTTGATTGGGCATTGAATGCATTCTGGAGGTGTGTATGTGGATACCGGTTTGATTGTGTAACAGGCTTGTGTGCTCTTAAGTTACTGTGCATTTGTTTGTGTTGGAGACTGTGATGGATAGGGAGTGCTGCACACAGGCTTTTTTTTAACTTTTGAGAACGTAATGAAATGGCTTCCCTGCAAGAACAACACTTGAGTTGACATTGAATTTGCTAGTG
Source organism: Lerista edwardsae (assembly GCA_029204185.1). NCBI lineage: Eukaryota > Metazoa > Chordata > Lepidosauria > Squamata > Scincidae > Lerista > Lerista edwardsae. The sequence goes on from JAJKFI010000120.1 coordinate 2,445,078, forward strand.
CTTTTGTTGTGGTGCATTGCGTGTGTGGGATAGCAAGAACAGGGTGTTGATTATCTGGACAGATGTGGCAGCAGCTGTCGGCCCTCTGCCCCCCTTCACATTCTGTTGGATGTAAAAACTTTTTTTGTTGCTGTGACTCCCAAGACATTGCCCAGTCAAGCCAATGCTGCAGCCCAGGCACGGTTGCTTTATATCCAAAGGAAAATGATTTCTGGCTGGCCTGGAAGCTGCAGATCCCTGGCTTTGAAACTGGAAATGGAGCCTTGCTAGGCTTGCACAGCTCAACAACTGGGCCAACCAGTTCTCAGGCTTCTGGGGAGTCTGCTGTGAATGCCACTTCCCCCCCTCCCAGCTGGCTTTTTCCCATTTGTGTGCTGGGAATAAACTATGATGCAAACAGGAGATAAGATGATTTAATTGGGTGTCATGCAACGACTTGCTTTGCCCTATGAAATGTGTAGCAGTATGCCAGGGAAGAGATAATTGCTGCAAAAGGTAAATAGAACGTAGGGCTATTATTCAGCATGGGTTTCACTCTCCCATGAAGCCACCTGACTGGTTTAGGAAAGCCGGCCTTGCTTATTAGACTGTTTCCAGCCAGCTGGTTCGGCAGTGCGTGGGAATGTGTGGCAAGTCCTATGCATGAGGCTGGGCCGCTATGGATTGTGGATGCCCGGGAATATGAATCCCCTCCTCCTCCTCTCCTCACCAGCTTGCTGCTTGGCTGGACATAGACAGGGCATTGTTCTTGGCTGAGCAATTCCACCGCAGGGCTGCTGAAGGCCTGGCGGTCTCCAGCCAGACAGGGGCTGAAAGCTGCTGCATCGAACCACATTTGAGCATTTTTAAGGACACAGAAGAACTCAGAATAGTACTAACTGATCAAGGGTGTGTGTGTGGGGCGGTTGTCCTCACAGCATACAGAAGACTTCAAGGACCGGATAATCTTTGATGCAAGAGGCCAAATCTGGCAAAATTGCAAGAGTCTGCATTGGCGGGATGAGGTTCTTTTTGGTGTGGGCTGTGCTAGATGAGGGTCACACAAGGGTTGCGAGTCTGTCTAGTGGGAAGGGCATTGTGTGAGAGAGCAAAGAGATCTGGGTTCAGCTGCCGTTTCGACTCTACTGTGCGCATAAAACGGGGGACCAGACATTTAGGCCTCATCTAGATTGATGTCTGCAAGCCAGACGTCTTGTCTCTCCCGGGCCTGCTCCCTCTTTTCTGCCTGGCTGCCTTGCTAACAATGTGATGATCTGGAGTGGAGGGCCTCATTTGATGAAGCCCTCATCTGAGGGTTGCTTCACATGATAGGAGGCACAGGAGTTTTTTCTGCTGTAATTTGGCCAAGGCTTTTCTACAAAGTATGCTGCATGCCCATGCTCTGAAACCCCTGCACGCAGAGTCATTGTGTATGCGGGTTTCTCTCTAATTCCTTCTGTGCAGGCATTTTATAACTTACGAAGAAGGCCTAGGCTTTTCCCTCTAAAATGTCTGTAATCCAGCGAAAGAACATAAACCCAGGGGTGGCGGCGGGTGGGGGAGAGTGGGAAGAGAGACTTCAAGCAATCTGGGGTTGGTTTTGCATTCGCACGTTACAGACCTCCACCCCTTTCCTACATGGGTTACCCCTGCTAACTGGGCAAGAGGCACTTTTTCAAGTGGTGTCCTCTTATATTTAGCAGGGGGAGAGCAATTATCCCTCTTCACCCCAGCGCAGTGTCTTTTCTCGTGGCTGTTGCTGGTGGTGTTCTCCATTCTTTTAGACTGTGAGCCCTTTTGGGACAGGGAGCCATTTAACTTTAATGTTATTATTTGCCTGTAAACCGCTTTGTGAACTTTGTTGAAAAGCGGTATATAAATACTAGTGATTGATTGATTGATTGATTGATTGATGGGTTTGAATTTTTTTCCTTGTTTTTTTTCAGCTCTTAGGGCTGCAAGAGGGGAAGCACTCCAAGAGTACGAATCTGGGCATTTTATTCTTTCTAGAACTGACGACAGGCCAACTTTTCTTTTGGTGGTCTCACTTGATACTATTACCAGGGATTTTGGTTGATGCAACGTTTAGGCCTTCTTGAATTGAACTGGCAAGGGGGAATCCTTTTATAGGTGCTGAGCCCTTCTCTGAGCAAGCAAGAGTGGGGTGTATCTAATAGTGCTAATTTTCTATGTGCTTTTTCCTGGTCGTATTAAAGAACTTCTCCCCCCTCCCCAAGATTCTGTGACTTGAAATTGTCTGCACACAGAGAGAGCTGTTGAGATGCAGCAGCTGCCTCCCTGCTGCAACCCCTCCAGATGCAATCGTGGGCCAGCCGGCTGGTCATTCAATTCCCTGCCCCTTTATTCTGCCCACATTGCTAGGCAGTTAACAAAGGCAGTGTAGAAGCAGCTGGAGGGAGCTTGGGAGCCCCTCTGCAGCTCTGTGGCACGCAGTCACTTGGGGAGCTTATTTTTCAATATGGAGTTGCATGGGTTGAATGTGCCTGCACTGAGAGTACTGTAGTCTGGATGTTCCAGTAGGCACATGGATTCTGGGTTATCCTGCTGCTGCACAGAACTTCTGGACACATAAGTAGTGAAGCCAGGCCTGGTGCATATTCCCAAATGATGGCTGCATCATGCACCCATTTAGTCTGGGTTGATAGAGGCAGAATAGATTTTATTTAATGACAAAATGTGCCATAGTAAACGCCTTGCAGAGGATGGTGGCCCTAAAGTGTGGCTGACGTTTTTGGGAGGGAAAAGAGGCATATTTTTGTCCTTTCTCTTTCCGGGTGCAGTCCTAACCTGGAGTTAAGCTGGCACAAGTCCCTTCTGCCGGTCCAGGAATGTTGCAAATGCACCATAAAGTGTGTTTGGACCACTCTTGGAGTCAGGGAGAATGGCGCACTTCTATGTGCTGTCCTCCCTTACTCAGAGATTGGTGCAAACGTGCTTTATGGCACATTTGTAACACTCTTGGGGTGGCACAAGGAGCTTGTGCTAGCCTAACTCCAGTTTAGGATTATGCCCTCACATACAGTCCTAGTGACGTAGGCCTGATCTTCAGAGTGTATATAGGCTATATATAATGGTGACTCCCTTACAACAGAGAATCTTATACTCCCCTTTCCTGTGCTGGGACAATGTCCTGTGCTGGGACATAGTGCTGTTGTCTCCAGATGCTGTATCATCAGGCAGCATGTAGTATGTGAATACACTTTGCAAGCACAAGAATGGCTAGTGGGTGCAGAATTCTGCCAAAGTCCAGATAAAAATCTTCCAGAGGGCCAATTTGGCCCTCCTGCTGGGGTTTGGAGACCCCGGCCTAGAACATGTGGCTTTGGTCTGAGGAAAGTGAAACTTCAAGACCCAGAGGGGATACTGAGCAGGCCTCCCAGTGATCAGGAGGTTTGGTGCCTTGTATAGAGGTGTGTCCTCTCATGACTAGTAATAAATTGGGCAAGCATATGCAGATTTGCTCATTTTGCATACTTTTGTACAAGTCATAGTGTTCAGCTTTCCTTGGCTTAGAGCTTAGTGTACTTTGGCACGGAATTTTGATTATTATTTTTTTTGCACAGAGAATATGCAACCCAACTTACATAAGCTTGCCAAAAAGGGCCCGAAATCACTCAACCACACCCTACATGGTAACCAAAATCTGTGGGTGGTACACGTCTCCTGTGCTGTCTGAATGTTAAGGGAAGATGGGGGAATTATGGAAGTTTTTCCAGACTTCTTTCTTTCCCTCCGGGGATATTCATTCTCTCTCTCTCTCTCTCTCTCTCTCTCTCTCTCTCTCTCTCTCTCTCT
>JAJKFI010000120.1:2461174-2484217 GCA_029204185.1 Lerista edwardsae
GAGAGAGAGAGAGAGAGAGAGAGAGAGAGAGAGAGAGAGAGAGAGAGAGAGAGAGAGAATGCCCCATGGTAATGTGAGCAAATAGTTGTGGCTGACTTGAGCAAATTAATTGAGCCACATTTTTTTAGAGTAAGGCATTTCTTTTCCAGTCCTTAGCCCATCTGACTTGGGAGAAGCTCTTTCTTGGCTACCCCCCTCCCCAGAAAATCTTGCTGTCTGACAAGACTTCAAGGAACTGTGCCCCCTATTTTTTTGTTTGACTTCTTTAGCATAGAAAACCCTCATTCACTAAGTTTTCCTTTCTGATTGTTATGAACTCAGCCCCTTTGGGAAAAGGCATGCATACTTGCTATGGTCAGTTAGTAAACTGATGAGCACTTGGCTTATTGGGTGCTTATGCGTTCTGCCAGCCTGGTGCAGGTTTTCATAGGCACACATGTCCATCTTGATGCTTACCTGTGTCTTTGTTGCCAAAAGCATGGACTGACAAAGGAAGCTGAAAAATGGGCTTCTTTGTTTGGTAGTGATCTGTGTGGAAGCTGTGGCTGTTCCCCATAAACCTTGTACACTTAACTAGGAGTTGAGAAGAACCCGGGTCTGTGTGGGCCTGAGTGAAGGGAGCTGACTTTGAATTGGGGACTAGGCCTATTATGGTTTATGTAAGACTTGAGGGAGTTTGGAGGAGCCACTGCAAGACTAAGGGCCCAATCCTACCCTATGCAGTCCCAAGGTAAGGGAACAAACCTTCCCTTTCCTTGAGGAGGCCTCCATGACTGCTTCTTCACCACAGGATGCAGCGCATACAGGATGGTTGCATCGATGCTGGAAAATTGGATAGGATTGGGCACTAAGTGAAGGGGTTGACATGGCTTGAAAACCAGATCCCTTTCAAGGGTGGAGATGAGATTTGTTGAGAAACATGTGTCCTATTTTGCACCGAAGTAAGCACAGGGAAGATATTTGAACTTCATGGCATGAATTTCAACTAGAAAAAAAATACACCTCTGGATGTGTCTACAAACAGGGTTTAGGCTAATTTCACCAATTGGAGGTTCAGTGACCAATCATTATAGTAATACAGTTATTAAAGGCCAAATAACTTGTGCGTTGTGACCATTATGCAGTCTATCTTTTTGCTGTTGGCTGACCAGTTGCTCTCAACATGCATGATATCCCAAAATCCCACAGCCGACACTTCAATTCTGCTGTTTTTCAGTTGCACGCCTGCACTTCCTGCCTGTGTAGCTGCTGGGCTGCCTTTTTCTTCTCCTGCTTCAGGCTGGGAGGCCGCAGTCTCCATATACTCTGCCAGAATCTTCTCAGCTTTCAGGCATAGCGGTCCGCATATTTCAGACCGCTCTTTCCTCTGTCTACAGCTTCAATAGTTCCTTTTCTCTTGAGTTCTTGGGTTTCCATGGCAACCAGAACTAGTCAGCAGCCTGTCTTTCCCCTTGGGTTAGCTTTTAGTTGGCCACTCCTTATACAAGGTGGACTACGCATGCTTTAGATTTGGGCTGCGGAGAAGCTTTGGTCAGTTGGCAAATCTGTGCGTGCGATTAGTGTTTGGCCTGGCAGGCTGACTTTCTCATGTGACAGCAAGGAGGTTTGGTTGGAGTTTGAAGTTTGGTTGGATGTTCCCTGTCTGATCCCTCCTTGAACTGGAAGGCCCTGACTGTTGTCTCAGCTGGTGCCCAGGACTTGCTGTTCAGGCTTGGGCAGAAGAACAAACAAGCTTTCTGTGTTACCATGACAATGGCAAGGGGGGGTGCGGGGAAAGGGATCTGGGGAGATTGCATTTACAGGGGCCTACCCTGGTGTCTGGATCAGGAGGCCCCTTGACAGACTCCAGGATGGCCAGGGATTAGGGAAGGGAGTTGTCTGATCTCCAAACCAGCATGCTTTGTGCCACCTATCATTCTCCTATCGCTCTTCGGACCAAGATGGCAGAGAGCCTATATTTGCAGTAGACAGCTGGATCCTGTTTGAGTGAATTTGAGATCTGAAAGTTGAGGAGAGATGAGGGAAGAGCCCACCTGTATTTCTCTCTGCCCCTTCTCTTGCATCCAAATCGTTTTTATCCTATTGCATTTCAGATCGGGTTACTCTTCTGTTAGTGGTCACTGTCTTAGTGGCCACCCTTTGTATGGGGGCCAGTGAAAAATTCTCTTCATTTTTCTTCAGAGTACTGTGTGTGTTTTGCTCACAAACAGTTGAGTGTGAGAAGATGGCGCAAATGACAGTTTTGGGCAATCAGAAGGATGTCCCCAAATTCTGATGCAGTCGGCAGACGGCTGACCCTAGTGTGCTGCTGTGTGGCTTGCCTTAGCTCTCAAGCTTGGTTAATATTTTTTTGGCTGGCATAGAGAAAGTTGGGGCTTGTGAAATGTGAAATTGGGGATAATATGTGGATTAAGTTGGTGGACTAAGGATTTAGGACAATGGGAAATAACTGGGGACTGTACTGAATATAAAATGGCATCCCTATGACAACTTGAATTTCAGCTCTGATTTAGATTAAACTGTTTATACTTTTTCCAGAACTGTGGTTTAAGAAAAAATAAATTGAGATTCTCAGGAAACTGCTTGTTTCAGTATAGTTTGCGTAGCCATGTTGCAGGTTTTGTGTGTGACGAATTTTTACAGGTTCCTACATACTTTGATCTAACTTTACATTCTGCCTCTTAACAGTACTATATGTTACAAAACAAGCCATAAGTAGGTAATTACAGATAAATTGGGTACTGTGGCTGTCTCATGTCAGTGTTACTTTAGCTCTACGTCAGGGCCATATGAGTTACTCTCAACATACTGGCCATTCTCAATGGAGTAAAGCTGAGTTGGTTGCCATCTGATCCGTCCTGAAGCCACATTCAATTTGCGACTTTCACCCAATGTTTTGCAACAAGCTCTACTAACGAAATTGTATACTGGGTGGAGGAAAAAGTCTTTTCTTGGATCTGCCTGGAATTTGCTGGTAAGAGGAAATGGTTGGCTGGAACCTGACAGAAGGCTGATACCTATTTTCAGCTTGGCAGAGGGTGAGTGTGGGCAGATAGCAAACTTTGCAGATGTCATACAGAAGGCTGGTCCAAGCTAGGATGTGGTCTTCACAGGACTGTTGTCTGGTGAAGGAAAAAGTTGGGTTCATGCCGAGATCCTACATAGAGCTTCTCAGTTGCTGGGGTGGGGATTCCTGATTCCCAAAAGGTGGGATGGTGGAATGGGAAGTATGTGCCCTGGTGAAATTTAGACCTAATGGTTCCTTAGATTAATTCAGAAGAGTGCGTGTATTGGTCCCTGTATCAAGAAACTATTGGAGGTTTACCCCTCTATTCTGGAACAGCTGGGTATTCAGGGTGTCCTGTGATCCATTCTGTGTAGAAATGTTGATACTGTCTGCAGCTTCAGGTAGGAGGCCATGATAAATACCTCTCTACAGAAAACTCCTGCTCTCATGGTCTTGCTGTCCATCCCAGATCTGCTCCTACTCTCTAGCATCATATTAGTGTGTGACAATTTTAAATATATTTGCCTACTAGCTTGTAGAGAGAAATGTTGACAGGGGAAACCTGAATGAAGATGCTCTGAGTTTAAGGCTGCTCCTTGAACATATTCCTCTCTTAAGACTCCTAGTACGAACTATTGTCCCCAGTTTTCCTTTGGGTAACCTCAGAGGTTGCGTTTTCTCAACCTGTTGCCACTGTCTCCTTCCTCACATCCTATCTGATTGCTGTAGGAATTGGAACTTCGGCTGCCAACATAAGACTTGGGGTACAATATGCATAGGATGTCATCTAATAAACTCTGTCTTCCTCTTCTCTGCCAGATGCCAGCCTGGACTGATTGGAGAGCATTGCCAGTTTCAGGACCCTTGTCACCAGTCGCCCTGTGCCAATGGGGGTTCATGTGAGAGCACTCTGCGTGATGGTACTGTACACTACCAGTGTACCTGTCCTAAGGGCTACCGAGGTGAGGGCACACAGTGCGGTGGAATAAGGAGACATGGCTGTCTGTCGATGTTCTAGGATTCTTTTATTCCTAATGGAAAATTGTCTTGCTGAAATTGTCTTGCAGATCTTGATTCTCTAGGAAGATGTGTCCACATCTTAGATGAGAAATGGGCTCTCTGGGGAAGAATCATGCCTTCTTTCTTCCAGCCTAAAGGGTAACTTGGTATTTCATTTCCTATTCAGGTCAAGACTGCTCTCTGCTGGATGCCTGTGCCAGCAAGCCCTGTGCAAATGACGGCCATTGCACCAACTGGAATGGCCGCTTCAACTGTACATGTGTACCAGGGTACCAGGGCCGCACCTGCCGGATCGATGTGGATGAATGTCGGATTCCCGGTCTATGCCAGCATGGGGGTACCTGCCTCAACACCCCTGGCTCCTTCCGCTGCCAGTGCCAGGCTGGCTACACTGGGCAGCTCTGTGAGAGCATCTCCACACCCTGTGCTCCCTCTCAGTGTCTCAATGGGGGCACTTGTCGCCAGACAGGGGACCTCAGCTATGAGTGTGCTTGCTTGCCTGGTGAGTGAAAACTGTGCCGTTTGTTGCTTAGTTCGATTGGAGTGGAGTGGAGTCTTGGGCAGGTAGACTTGGGGTCAGAAGATCCCTCAGGACAGTTGGGTGGTGCGGAGTGGCGCTCAGAATCCAGGCCTACCCCTTTTACTGAGATTGATTGTGGTGTTTCACTGCTCTCCTGTCAGGAAGCTCATGGGAAGCTATTGAAGGCTTTGGTGGAGCAGGAAGGAAGCAATATAAGGGGAGGCGTGTAGAGTTGGCAGTGACTGTTGAAGCTGTAGCTCTGGCTGTGTCAACGAGAACACAGTGGAAGTCTTGGCTAACTCTTCCTCCTTGTTCTTATTCTAGTCTGGTATGCGAGTGAGGCCTAGTCCTTAGGGGCTCAGCCGCACTCCTTTGTATTATGCAGTTGCTGCCGTCCCTGGTCAAACATGGAAATGGAATCCACCTAGTTGAACATTATGAGTGGAGTGGGGGGAGCTTTCAAGGGGTCCAAACTTTCCAGCATATACCAGCCAGGCTAAATGGTACTCTTCTCCCTCCTCAGGCTTCGAGGGACACAACTGCGAGATTAACATTGATGACTGTCCCGATCACATGTGCATGAACGGAGGCACCTGTGTCGATGGCGTCAACACCTACAACTGCCAGTGTCCTCCTGAGTGGACAGGTACTGGGGCATTGCTCAAAGTCAGAACTTGATTAGGGGATTCTAGGGGGCTTTGTAAAGAGTGGAGTTCGTGACGGCTTTGGGCAAGGGTGAGGCTCCATTATATAATGCTGATATAGCCCTCCAATTCAAGCTGTTGTAGAGTCTTTTCTGTGGAGTCTTTTCTTAGCCGGTGTTTTTCTAAACTGGCTTGTCCTGATGCATAGAATGGAAGCTCATGCCCTCTGTAGGAAGGCCAAGAGATTCACTTCAAACCTTAGCATGGCAGCCATTCATTTGGGGAAAGCACTTGCATTTCCTGCACCCCTCAGGTTTTGAAAGTGAGGAATTGCAAGGGCAACTCAGGGCTGGCAGCAGAGGAAAAAAGGTTGCTGTGGCTGTTTCGGGCCAGCTCTCCTTTGGAGGACTTCTTGCAAAATTCATTCCCCTCCCCTTTTGTTCCCTAGGCCAGTTCTGCACTGAGGATGTGGATGAATGCCAACTGCAGCCCAATGCTTGTCACAATGGGGGCACTTGCTTCAATACCAATGGGGGCCATTCATGTGTCTGTGTCAACGGCTGGACGGGGGAGAGCTGTAGTGAGAATATCGACGACTGTCAGACTGCGGTCTGCTTTCATGGCGCTACCTGTCATGATCGAGTGGCCTCCTTCTATTGCGCATGCCCTATGGGCAAGACAGGTAATTTGGCTACTACCTTGTGTATTTTCATTTTGTTCAACAAGCTTGGGCCAGAATTCCTGGAGGATTTGGGCAGTGTTGTGAAATGACTGCAGTGGATTTGTGGGATGTTGAGTGAGAGGAATAGGAATAGGATATCCTTCCTGAAAGAGAATATTCTGCTGGATAAGATATAGAAGTTAGTCTCAGAATTCCAAACCAGATCCCGTCTCTTCTTTCTGGATGCTGCTGGTCTGTAGATGCCTTTCATGGCCATTCTCTCCTAGGCCTCCTCTGTCACTTGGATGATGCCTGTGTCAGTAACCCTTGTCATGAAGATGCCATCTGTGACACCAACCCAATGAATGGCCGTGCCATCTGCACTTGCCCGCCAGGTTTCACTGGAGGAGCCTGTGACCAGGATGTGGATGAGTGCTCCATTGGTGAGAGAGTCGCACCTTACAAGTTGCATGTCATGGACCCAAGGGAGGAGGGAGGTGGATTCCCTCTTCAAAGGGTTATTGAAAATGGACTCTAGCTTTGGTTGGCCTGCTGACAAAGAAACTATTTGTGAAAATGGCTGGCCTGTGATGTTATGCCTTTCCATTCTTTGTTTGGGTTTCTCCTTGAACTAAAAACTGGAGATGTCACTTTGGGCTAGCCACGTTCACTCTGGGCTAATTCATGTTCATTGTGCCTTTTGTCATCTCCAGGAGCCAATCCATGTGAGCACTTCGGCAAATGTGTGAACACACAAGGCTCCTTCCAGTGCCAGTGTGGGCGTGGCTACACAGGTCCACGCTGTGAGACAGACATCAATGAATGCCTCTCCATGCCTTGCCAGAATGATGCCACGTGCCTTGACCGCATTGGGGAGTTTACCTGCATCTGCATGTCAGGTGAGTTCTCTGGCTGGAGCTGATCAGCTGCTGGAAAAGAATTCTGCAAGTTGCAGCCTTTATAGTGTGGGCAGTCTGAAGTAGAGGGGAAATCAGTCCAGAGAGAGGGATGTTTGAGTTGTTGTGAAGTGTGTTCTCTCTCTCTCTCGCTCTCTCTCTCTCTCAACCAAGTCCTAGGTTAATGCTATAGAACAACTCTTGCCTTCAGAATGACTGATGCACCTTGGCTTTGTCTGCCTCACATAAGCATATCCTACTATTCCCTGAAACAGCAAGGACTTGTTTCTGCTTGTTTGAAGAAGGGTCTTTCTTTTGCACTTTGTGAATTTCAAGTACTAGAGCAGGAGGTGTCTCTTAGGGCACAATCCTAGCCTAGAGGCACAGTTAGGCCAGCAAAGTTTGGCCGGCACAAGAGATGCCGTATGTTTGGACCATTTTTGGAGTTAGAGAGTCCATCACACAGACATGCACCATCCTCCCTGACTCAGAGAATGGTCCAAACATACTTTACGGTGTCCCTTGTGCTGGCCTAACACCATGTTAGGAATGCTCCCTTAGACTCTGATATTCTCGTATCTCACTTGCTGTGCCTCCTCCCTTTGGTGTATAGAATCAGGAGGCTGTTCTTTTCATACTGCTTGGTCTCTCCTAGGTCTGAGATGGATTTTTTTCAATGAGTGGGTGTTATTCTCCAACCTATGGGATGCTGGAGAAAACACAATGGATATGCAGATTGGCATAGCAATGGCTGTGGTGTATTGAGGGGGGCGTCTAGCCTCGGCCTTTTCCCTCATTCTCCAGTTGTCTGCTTTCAGATTCTCTGTTCCTTACAGCACCACAAGAGTGGAGTTGTATTTGCCATCTGTATTAAAAGTACCAATTGGAGAGCCTCTGAGGTAGAGATGTATGTTGGTGAACTAGCACCAGGGCCTTCATATTGGGCTATGGTATAATGTTGTTTCCCCCACTGCACTGTTGTGGCCTTGCAGTGCTGGCAGGTTGGGGCAAAGAACATTCAGAGGTCCTCAGAGGCAACTATGGGCCTTGGGCAAGCATTGAGCTGTATGTGGGGGGATCCTTGGGAAGTGAGGGATAACTATACAGCTGTCCTTCCTCCCACTGCAACAGTGTTGTAGGACTGGGGTGCTGGGCAGATTGGTACAATGTTCATACAGACAGTGGAGTGCGGCATTGTGCTTGGAATATTAATGGTGGGGCTGGCCTGGTGGGTACTGTGAATTGGCTGTTCTTTGTGCTTCCGTTACCCCATATAGGGAGGCACATTCTCCTTTCTTGCTCACCCATTGGCTAATGCTGGCTTTTTGTGAAAAGCAGGGGGAGGGGAGGGCTTGCTAGCTGGGAATGACTTTGGACAAGGGGATAGAAAATTTGATTCAGTGTTGCAGTTCTGCACTAACCTAGCATCACTGCATCCTAAATCCGTTCCTCTTGGGTTCAGGATGCAGTGAGAGGGTTGGAGTGCCCAGCCTAGATCCTTGGCAAGTAACTTCAGAAATTAGGGTCTAACTTGGCCATCCAACATTTTTCTCCCTTTCCACAGTTGTAAGCAGGAACTTATCAAAAGTTTTTGATTGGGAAGTTAGGCATTAGGTTTCCTGTTGCAATGCTTCTCTAAAACTGTTTGAGGAATGTTCTCCTTTTCCAGGTACTCCTCCTGTCCATTCCTGAATTCCATATTACAGCATGCAGTACTGCTTTATCTGGGAAATTTACTCTCACATTCTGTTAATTTCCCGTCTCAGCTCTGCTCGTCAAGGCAGACCAAAATGCCATACATTTGGGGCCAGGTTTTCCATCGTTCTTCCATGTGGCTTAAATTCCTCTCCTCTTTCACTGGTGCAAACCTCAATCTTATGTGACCCCCCAGAATCCTCCCCTGCCTCTACCTCACTGTGGGTACAATCTTAACCTGGAGTTAGGCCAGCAATGTTTAGCTGGCACAAGGTTTTGTACTGTAACCCGCGTCTGGAACACTCTCGGTCAGGGAGGATGGCGCAGGTCTAAGTGCTGGCATCTCTGACTCAGAGTGGTCCAAACATACTTTACGGAGTCCCTTGTGCCGGCCAAACTTTGCTGACCTAACTGTGCCGGCCTAACTTCAGGTTAGGATTATGCTCTGAGTCATTGCAACCTTTTGACACAATTCCCATCTTTGCTCATTTTATTGATAAGAACAGTAGGGCAACCTTTCTTTTTCTCTTCCATTCATGCCAAAGGCTTCTATAGCTTCTTTTCCCTGGAGGTTGTAAGGGGCTGAAGATGCAACAACAATCCAGGACCCCTCTCTCGGGAGGGGGTGGCTGCATACTGCACAGGAATGCATCATTGCCATAATTTTAGTTTTTTTCCCAGTATCCCCAAGAATTTGGGAATGGGACTCCAGTTGGAAGGAAGAAGTGGAGACTGCTCCACACATTCCATTCTCTTTTTCCTGTGGCCACCTCCATGGTGATTATCTCCCTTCCTATGTTGGAAAGAAACGTAGGAGCTGTATTCTGGTCTCTGAGGGGACAGCAAGAATGTGCAGTGTGTTTTATTTGCTTCCTGACTTTGAGCCATCTCTACTCATTTAAGTGCCATCTTCTAAGTCAATAAATTCTGTTCTTCTTCACTCTAACAGATGTAAGCAAAGCAATATAGCTTCACAGCATGGTGGTGGTGCTCTAGCCAGAAGCAGATCCCATTAGACCAGAGCCGTTCAGATCTTTCAGGAGGCAATGGGAGTTGGGCCTCAATGACTTTGTGCTGCTTGCCAGCACCATTCATATTCATATGGGAAACAGATTTGACTTTTTTTTTTATGGTAGTGGGGAAGGGCTGGGACAAGCAAAGCTTGAAGGGCTAATTGTGCTGCACTGTGACTTTTTACAGCAGCAGGTTTTTCTGTGCTTGTTCCTGTTGCCTGGGAGCAACTTTAATATGTGTATTGACAAGTACTGTAAATTTGCAACAAAACCTGTATCAGCTGTGACCCTGCCAGCCTGAACGCAAAGGATTGCCATCCACTATTGTCTGTAGCCTGGTTACCTTGTGCTATCCTAACAGGTCTAGGGCCTCTTGTGACCCTTGTTGTTGTTGTTGTTGTTGTTCAGTCGCTAAGTCGTGTCCGACTCTTTGCGACCCCATGGACCACAGCACGCCAGGCCTCCCTGTCCTCCACTAGCTTCTGAAGTTCGCCCAATTTCACGTTCATCGCTTCGGTGACACTGTCTAACCATCTCATCCTCTGCCTCCCCCTTCTCCTTTTGCCTTCCATCTTTCCCAGTATGAGGGTCTTTTCTAAAGAGTCCTCTCTTCCCATGAGGTGGCCAAAGTATTTGAGCTTCAGCTTCAGGATTTGTCCTTCCAGGGAGCAATCAGGCTTGACTTCCTGTAGGATTGACCGATTGGATCTCCTTGCAGTCCGGGGGACTCGCAAGAGTCTTCTCCAACACCATAATTCGAAAGCATCTATTCTTTGGCGCTCTGCCTTTCTTATGGTCCAGCTCTCACAGCCATACATTGCTACTGGGAAAACCATAGCTTTGACTATGCAAACCTTTGTTGGCAGGCTGATGTCTCGGCTTTTTATTAAGTTGTCTAGGTTCGCCATAGCTTTCCTCCCAAGAAGTAAACGTCTTTTAATTTCATGGCTGCAGTCACCATCTGTGGTGATCTTGGAGCCCAGGAAAATAAAGTCTGTCACTTCTTCCATTTCTTCCCCTTCTATTTGCCAGGAAGTGATGGGAGTGACCCTTGTGACCCTTGCTCCTTTCCAAATTGCAGCTTCTTTCCTCCTTTCCACAGTACCCCCTTGCCTCTGGAGGAAGAAAAGGACTCATAGCTCAGTGGTAGAGCACATGCTTTGCATGCATGTTCAGTCCCCAATAGCTCCCAACTAAAAAGGGATGGTAAGTTACAGGTTTGGGGAAGACCTTAAGGAGCTACTGTGGTGGTGGGCGTGCTCTTTCAAGGAGAGTGCAGCCCTGTTCAGAGCAGGACAATAGTCCAGTACCTGAGTCATGGACTTCCAGATCAACCTCTGTCTTATAAGGGTTTTAATTTCAGCATGTTTGCCCACATCCAACTCCCTACTGCCTCCAGACAACAATCCAGGACCTCGACTGCCCCCTCAGGAGGAAAGAAGAGAAAGAGCTGGGAGCCATCAGCATATTGATGGCTCTTTCCCGCAGCCTGACCTCTCCATTTGAAAACAGGATCAACTAAGCAGTTGCATAGATTATGCAAATATGACTTTTGATTAATTGATTTAATAAGCTGATCAGATGTGATGCATTGGATACAAACCATCATTAGTAAAAGTGATAACGATTTCTTGGAAATTGTTCCCCAGTGTTGACTGTTTTGCCCTGGTCGCAAAATGGGGACGTGGTGAGCTATTTATTTATTTATTTATTTCAAAGAGTTTGTGACCAGCCTCTTTCCCAAATGACCCAAGGTGACTGATATTGAAGAGAAGGGAAAAAAGGTAAAAACAATGAAACTATTAGAGAGGAAGGAATGGTACCAATGGCAATTGGGGGTAGTAGGGACAAGGTTCATGGTTAAGGACTACCTTGTAAAATAGTTTCTCCTTCTATCTACTGGGTGTCCTTGACCCATAACTTTCAGATGCAAAAAACTGACTGTTTTAACCTTCTCTCTCTCCAACAATCAGGTCTAGTTATTCCTGTATATTAAAAAAAATTATTGACTTCTCAACATTTTTGTGAATGCCCAAGATGCTGTGCTAGAAGTGAAATTCCATGATTTATGGTGTATCTTTGTTCCTGTAGCAAACTAATATTCCTGGACTTGAACCTGTTAGGTTTGGATGGGCCATATAGTGTGTTTACTATGTGCAAGTGTGTTTGGCCATGAGGTGAGGCTTGACTTTGTAACACAAATGGTTTCTCTTGATTGCAGGTTTCAGTGGCACTTACTGTGAGATCAACATCAATGAGTGTGAGAGCAACCCTTGTGTTAATGGTGGTGTCTGCAAGGATATAGTCAATGGATTCAGCTGCACCTGCCCCTCAGGTATTTCTAGGTTTTTGCCAGCACAGTAGGTGCACACTCTCTTACTGGTTTTCACTGAGGGCACAATCTGAGTTAACCTAACCTGTATATTTGGACTACTCTTGGAGTCAGAGAGGCCAGCACACAGAAAAGTGCCATTCTCCCTGACTCCGAGAGTGGTCTAAACACGTTTCAGGATGGAGACTGTGTGTGAGAGTGAGTGAGTATATCAGAAACCAGTCAGGGTTCCACTTTAAGAAGGCTGGAGAACATCTGCCCTTTATGAAGGAGCCCTAGTTTTCCAGTGTTTAGGTTTGTCTGCATAAATTCCCCTGTACATGCTAAATTAGAACTTTGTAATGGAGTTGTGCGGTAGCTTTTTGTGATCTGACACTGCCCCTTGTGCTTCCTCTCCTCCCTTATGCTGTGGGGCAGTTTGCATCAAAATCCCTTGCTAGTAACCTGGCTTCAGCAATTGCTTGGTCAATGTCTGGGACACAACTGCAGCCCTAGTGAGGTGCGTTCAGTTCATTCCCCAGGCCCTGCCTAGACTCTCTGCCACTGAGCGAGTGGGGGGGGGGAACGTGTCCTCCATTCAGTTGCTTTTAAGGTTGATTGACAGACAGGCCTATAGCTTGCTGTGCGGGAGCTGGGACAATGGCATCTTTGTTCCCCCAGCCTGTTGCACAGGCCCCTGAACCCAATTTACATGTGGGGCAGACACCGCAAAAACCCCTGTGGAGAAGAGGGAGAGAGACTTTGAGAACTTTTGCTATAGGCCTCTGGTGGTAGGGCTTTGCTTTGCAACCAGGCCTGAGGGACTCTGTCTTGCAGAATTTTTCCTTCCATTGCAAGCCCTATTTCTCCTGTCTCTACTTGAAGTTTTCAAATTGTTAATTTAGACCTGTTTGGAGCCCAGCTGGGCAACAGAGGTGGCTATGTGGGCAGTACTTCCTATCTTCTGAGTGCAGGATTGGCTCTCCACCTGATTTACTAATCTTTTTGTATAGAAGTTGGTGCAGGTTTCCTGTGCCTCAGGGTCAATAAGAATGAGTGGTATATCTGTGTGTTTGGTGGGATGTTCTCCCTTGTATCGGATGATACAGGGTGCATATGCAAGTCAGATTCACATTATCTGTTTCATTGGTCTATCCAGACCCTGACCCCTTTCTCTTTTTGGCGTCAGGTTTCTCAGGCTCCATGTGTCAGATTGACATTGATGAATGTGCCAGCACACCCTGCCAGAATGGTGCCAAGTGTGTAGATCGGCCCAATTCCTATGAGTGCCGTTGTACAGAAGGTGATGGCTCACTTCACTGATGGGTTGTCTTTAATCCTCTGCTGCTGTGTTGCTCGGGTGGGGTGGGCTTGTTTTCAGCCAGGTGGAGATTGTAGTTGTGGAAGAGCTATTACAGTGTTTCTCAAAGTGTGCTCTTAGGAGTTCAGGGACTCCCAGAGACCCTTTCACGGGTTTTGCGAGTACACTATTAGTGGCCGTCATATGCTTGGCACTGCACCGCTCCGCACATGTGCAGGTGCTCTGGGTTCTCCCCCCCCCCGAGGCTCTGCACATGTGCCAGCAAGGCTCTCTGAGACTCCATTTAGAAGTGTAAAGGGCTCTAGAGACCAAAAGGTTTGAGAACTGCTGGGCTATTAGACCCTGGCATAGCAGAGAGAAGCTGTCCTTAAAACATCCTTGACATTTCCCTATCTTGGATAGGCTCTGTGTGCCTTATTTGAGAATTCATGGTAGATGTGGTGTGAGCCCTCACCCCAGTCTTTGCCCACACATCTGTCAGCAACTTTCAGGGGAGGGTATTGAAGTTTGATGGTAAGTGGTTCAGGGACCATTAATTTTTGCCTTTGGGCATTTGTCAACGGTGTTAAAGCTTTTCTGTTTCTGATCCTGAGGTAGCTGTGGAAAAGCAAGAGCAAATAGATGCTTGCAGGGGTTCTAGTTTCTTTTCCTGTCATTCATTATATTCATTAATTCATTATAGAAATGAACACAAAATTGAGGGTGCTGTATTTCCCAAGCCATGTATTCCTTTAAGGCTTATTTGTGCATGATGCACATCAACATATTATAAAGAGCACTAAAAGTTTCCTGTTATTTAAAGGGCCATGGGTCTGAGGAAAGCAGGATTTTTAAACTGATTGCAAAAACAAAACTATGCAGAACTTCATTTCAGGGTGGAAGGAAAAAGCTTGGGAAACTGTGGATGTTTCAAGGGAGAAGTAGCAGCTTCTTATTCTATTACTGACTGAAACTGTTTCTGATTGAGTTTTCAAAATTATTCTTATTGGATGCTCAAAAAAAAGTTGAACCACACACAAAAAGAGGAAGGAGAGAGAGAGAGACAGTACAATTTGTGACAGTGCCATGGTGCCTATCTATCAGGCTATGGACAACTCAGGACTTTGGTAACCCCTCTGGGGGTAAGTGATAAAAAACTGTGGGACTCTGAACTACTGCTAAGCGCTCCCTTTGCCCTGGGCTAGCTGGCAAATCCATTCTGGCTACCAGAGGACTGGTTTCTGTCCCAATTCCTCCCATCAAGGTTTCAGAATTTCCCTGGGGAGGGACTTGTCAACACTCTGGTCCTCCTCCACAGGTCTGGCAGAAAGTACCTAACAGGAATCAACCCTTTTCAGCTCCTCCAGTCTCAACTCATGGAGAACTCCTTTGCCATTCATCATAGGCGTCCTTCTATCTGTGGATTGGGTCTTGCCAGGCCCCATAGCCTGCCCCATCCTCTGCCTGACTTCCTGATCTGGCCTTTCCTGAGCTGCCCCACGCCTGCCTCCTGCTGGCCCCTCCTTGTTTCTGATGTGGCTGACATGGGGCCAGAAGATGACAGTGCATGCGCTATAGGGAATAGGCCTGTGCATATTGCTGCTCTGCCTCAAGCACGTCTTCGGACCCCACTGATTCTCCTCCTGGCTGGCCGATGCTGGTACATCTTCCTGCACTGCCGCCCACCTCATCACTATATTGGGGGCTTCCCAGTAAGCTCAAGGGCATGCTCTGAGGTCCAGCTGGTCCCCTCTCTCCCCCTGCATTGATGGCAGCATAGACAGTGCTGAGGGGAAGTAAGTTCAATCCCAGACAGAAATGTTTAGGCTTTTGGAGTGCATCTTTTCGGAGGAGTAGCAACTTCTAGATCTGAGCCACCAGATTGTGACACTGTTTTGATCACTAGCCCCAGATGGACCTTGCGCTCTGAGAATGAAGGAGGAAGTAGAGCAGCCTTCCCAATAGGCTGTGTCGGCATGCATGCAAGTTTCTGTGAGCCTTACTTTGCTGTTTTCCTTTTCCCCTGTAGGTTTTGAGGGAACTTTGTGTGAGAGGAACATAGATGACTGTTCACCAGACCCTTGCCACCATGGCACTTGTGTGGATGGCATTGCCAGCTTCACCTGCACATGTCTAGCTGGCTACACCGGATATCGCTGTGAGAATCAGATCAATGAGTGCCACAGCAATCCCTGCCAACATGGGGGCAAGTGCATTGATCTGGTCAATAAGTACCTTTGCCACTGCCAGCCGGGTACCTCAGGTAGGATATCTCTTCCCTCTCCCCCTAGAATTCGGGAGTGGAACAAGGAACAATTTTCAGCACTAATGATACACCCATACCAGTTACAGCACAATTGGGCAGCGCCTTCAGATGATGATGTAGAGGAAGCCTTGTGTCTTGTTTTGCCCCTGAGCTGCCCTCTTTACTCTCAGTTCAGACAAGAATGACTATTCCAACGTGCTGTGAGGTTGAGGTGGGTGGTTGCACTGTTGCTCAGGCCTTTGTGTCATTCTCCCCAAGGTGTGAACTGCGAGATGAACTTTGACGACTGTGCCAGCAACCCCTGTGATGATGGCATCTGTCGTGACGGCATCAATCGTTATGACTGCATCTGCAGACCTGGCTTCACAGGTGATGGCTGGATGGAGTTGTTTCTGGGAGGGGGTGGAAAAGGCTGGGAAAAGACGTTCTGATATTTTGACTGCAACATTGGATCACGAGGTAAAGCTATAGCCAGGCTTGCATGTAGGTGACAAGTCTTGGTTGTGCAGGCAGAGATTGAGACCTGCCCAAGAATGGTCTATGCCAGAGGTCTCCAAACTTTTTGGCACAAGAGCCACATAATATATAAGGGCATTTAAATGGTAATGCTCATATCCATGGGGGGGGGGGGCTCTGGAACAGAACCCCAACAGATACCAAGATTGCATTGTATTTATCCCCCCTCAGCATGTTACTGTGGATCAGTCCCAGCACCTGCCAACAGCTGGATAAAAACCTTCCAAAGGGCTGATTTGGCCCTTGGGCTGGTGTTTGGAAACCTTTGGTCTATGCCTATGATTTAGTTAGTATGTACACATAGAAGAGACCAAGCTGGGTTAATCCAAAAGGCCTGAAAGCTGTGAGAAATGACCATGACCCATTCCTCTGCTGACCTTCTCCTACTTAGGTCCCTCGTGTAACATCGAGATTAACGAGTGTGCATCCAATCCCTGCAAGAATGGTGGTACCTGTGTGGATGGCGAAGATGGCTTCTCTTGCTTTTGCCCTGAGGGTTTCCATGGTCCACATTGTTATTCAGAGGTGGATGAGTGCAACAGCAGCCCCTGTGTGCACGGCACATGCCACGATAACATCAATGGGTAAGAACTAGTCCCCAGGATGCACAGATCCCTACAGGATGGGACAAGCTGCTGTATCAGGCTTTCCTATTATTGCCTTGGGGTGCTTGTAACAATAGGAGTGGATTAAGCCAGTTCCTCCAGGCTGACCAGATGGATTGGGGTAGCAGTGGGTGATGCTTCCTGGGAGGAGGTAAGACACCTTGACTATTCTTTCTCGCTTGCAGATACCTATGTGAGTGTGAGCCGGGCTGGGCTGGCACCAACTGTGACGTGAACCGCAATGAGTGTGAATCCAATCCATGCCAGCATGGAGGCACCTGCACTGACTATGTCAATGGCTATCGTTGCAAGTGCAAGGAGGGCTTCCAGGGTATGCTCACTTGTGACTGTCTCATTTTCATTGCTGATGCCTTGTCTTAAAAGTGTACATCACACCCAGCCGTACCTTCTTGATAATACTCTGTCTGATGTCCATAGCCCTGCTGTCTTTAGAACTCTCAGAATTTGGGCTATACATGCCTGTAGTCCACACCACAGACATCTCTCCTGCCTTCTTTGTGTTCATTATCAGAGTGTGGGGTATCCTGTTCTCCACAGGATGGCAGGTTCTTCCTTTGATCCGTAAGCAAAAAGAGCCCTCTCCTTTTAGTTAATTGGGATTCTAAAAGTTTTCTGCTCTTGTTCTGTAGGGATTTACTGCCAGACCAACATAAATGACTGTGCCTCCAGTCCCTGCCTCAACAGAGGCACCTGCATTGATGGTATTGCCAGTTATGCCTGTCTCTGTGACTTACCTTACACTGGTGAGTTCTCTGTCGTGGTCAGTGGGCAGCTAGGCAGGGTGTGCCTGAGATTGTCTTCTGATGGAAAATATACTTGTTAGGAAAACTGCCACCCCACCAAAATCCAACTGAGAACTGTTATGTATAGTGAGATATTTCTCAGCTGGGGAGATGTACAAGTGGTAGGAAGGAGGTGATGGAGACTGATAAGAGGGAATCTGTGCTGATGACTTTTAGCTGGAGGGACTTTATTGAGATTAGTAGCCTGTACTGTACAGGATAGTCCTGAGTAAAGAGCATGTCTAGGCCATACATAGTGAGGGCACTCAGTACTGCTGTTCCACTTTGATATGTGCTCAGATGCATAAGAAGTGTTTAGATAGGACCTGACACCAATGTTGAAGTAAAAGCTAAAGGGAGGGATGTGTGTGTGTGTGTGTGTGAGAGAGAGAGAGAGAGAGAGAGAGAGAGAGAGAGAGAGAGGGAGGGAGAGAGAGAGGGAGAGGGAGAGGGAGAGAGGAACAAACTGATACAAGATCCACACTGTGCCAGTAGTTGAATAGTCTTATGTGTGGCCCCTCTTTGCAAAAGGGTCAGAACATGATAGCGTTGGAGAAGAGGGAGCCAAGTCTCTTTTCAGTGATGTCCCAGGCATTGTCCAATAGGACTATGAGATTTGCACAGACACATTCTAAAGAGCATTTTGAATTGCAAGTGCACCTGTTCCTTGCAGACAGAAATAAGTCAGTTTCCAAGCAGCAGTGTATTGTGGGTTGGATATGTGGGAATATGTGGTGTAAACAAAGTGTATCTTTGAAGAAAAACATCTGGATTTTGTGCAACAGATGATTGAGCACTATTTGGTCCATAAGCTGACTATTTTGGAAATCACTTGAAGTAAATTACCGTATAAACTCATAAGTGTATGAGTGTATACGTAGAGGATAAGTAGATAAGAGGGCAAGTTTTAAGCTAAAAATCATAGAATTTGCTATGACTTGTGGATAAGTCAAGGGTAAAACGGGGGGGGGGAATGAAATTCTTTGAAAATGACTTGCCAGTAATCGTTCTGAGGTAGCAACAGACAACCAGCCTCCAAACAGAGCCAATTCACTATCTTCTGAGGCAGCACAGAAATGGAACTCTTCTCCAGACAAGAAGGATGAGAGATTATGGTGCTTATGGAAGTTGTAGGCTTTGTGAGGAATACAGTACAGCATTTCAATAGCAGCAGCCCTCATAATGATTATAATTCCCATAAGCACTTTCACCTCTCTGCCTGTTTGGAGAAGAACAATGACTACCGTTTTTTTGCTTGCTTTTTTGCTTTACTTACCAATTATACTGGTAGGTTAAATTGTTCCATTTTTTCCTACCCACCCTCAGCTGCTGTTAGAAGCTTTATTAACCATGTTGACCCATATGAGTCGATCCATTTTTTTCAGGGTCAATTTTCAATCATAAATTTTTAGACTCCTGTATGAGTATACAAGGTAATTTATATTTGCATTGTGCCAAAGCCGCATTCCTATTGATATCACAATGTGATTGATATCACAAGGGTAAATGTTGTGTTTTGAGCTTCATATGTATTCATTTTGAGTCTAATGTATGCATATATAATTAAGGATATTCTCACCAGTGGAAATCCCGATGATACAAGTCTGTCCCTCTCCTTACAGGCCGAAATTGTGAGAACGTGCTGGCTCCCTGCTTCCCCAATCCATGCAAGAACAATGGTGTCTGTGACCACACACCTGACTATGAGGGTTTTACCTGTGGTTGTGCCCCAGGCTGGCAAGGTAATGGGACCTCTGCATTTCTTCTTCTCACCCAATTAGTCTGTCCATTGGTTTTATAGTTTTCGTATTGTTTGTATTTTTGTGGTGGTTTTACAAGGCATCTGTGTGCATAAGTTGAATGAGTATTGTGTGCTTCTTGAGCACCTTTTGGGTGGAAACATGGTCAATAACTAAAGTAAAGGAAAAAACCTTGTGATCCTCTTTTCTCTGTCCCCATAGGGCAGCTATGTCATATTGACATAAATGAGTGCGACCAGAACCCATGCCGAAACAGGGGTACCTGCACCAACCTGCATGGTGGTTACAGGTGTGCCTGTCGTCCCGGCTACACTGGCACCAACTGTGAGATGGATATTGATGATTGCACACCAAGTGAGTTAATCAAGGGTGACTAGCAGTTTTAGCTTCTGTGGACATTTTTGTTGAGACAGTATTGCAAGAGGAATTCAGTGGAAGTTCAGTAAAGGGCGTTGCACTTCAAAGGGCTCGTTGGAGGCCCAGTAAAGAGCTGGGTGTTGGAGGGTTGGCTCTGTCTTTCCAAGGTGTGTTCCCAGTCTCGTATTCATACAAAAGTTTGGGTTTCTGCCAGAAAAAATGCATAGGTTTGAAATTGTGCTCAGAAAAAGTTAAAACTGTACGGCAAATGAAATGGTATAAACTAATGAGACAAAACTTACACAAAACTGTTTTGTATAGGCATTATTGGTGCTGTGCACATTTTAACTTTAAATTTTGCAGAATTTGGATTTTTTAAACTAGATTTTTAAAAACTATACTTTTTATTATAACAATGAAGACTTGCAGTGCCTGGCTTACTCTTAATTGTGGCAACAATTTGTCGTATCTTGCATCTTAGTACCACAGTGGTCCTAGTTTAAGACTATTATGCCTTATTTAAATGTGTTAGTGCAATCCTGTTCACAGTTATTCAGATATACAGTAGATCTCACAGCGCAGTCCAAGCGCACCCGTTGAGTCGACGCTACATGATAGCGTCGACACAACATCAGTCATGTGGATGCAGGGGCACTGAGTGGCCCCCCCGAGTCGGTGCTACTGTAACAGGTCCTGTTGTTCCCGTGCCAAGCCTCCCTCACATTGGCTGAAGAAGGCCGGCGCGAGGGAGGCTTTGTTTTGGGACAGGCACGGGATTGGTGGGGGGAGGGCGTTTCTGGGCGGGGGGAGGGTGGGATGTGGGCAGGCTCTGGATTTGGCCATAAGGCCAAATCATAAGCCCGTCCAGGAGGCTGCACAGCCCCAATTCGGGCTGCACAGTCTCCTTGGCTCTGTGCTTGCTGTTTAGCAGGCGCAGAGCTAAGGAGCGCATCAGGGAGGCTGGAGCCTCCCCTACGGTAAGAGTGCGAACATTCCCTTGCCGTGGGGAGGCTCCAGCCTCCCTGACCCAGCGTTGGATAGGGCGCTGACTGACCGGCCTCGCCATTCCGGCGCTGGGTTGGATTGTGCCCTCAGTTGTGTTCAGTAGGGCTTGCCGGTAAACATGCTTGGGATCGCATTCTAAGTTCTGCTAGTTCCTGTGAAATATAGGCCTACCTCATCTTTTTTGTACTGTGTCCACTGCCTATATGTATAATCAGTTTTGGTTATAATCTTCTAGGTTTTGTGCATAATTTTGCATGCCATGGTTTCTATTAAAAAAAAACAAAAAGAGTTTGGGTTTTTTCTCTGTTATAAGTGGAATTGAGAGCTTACCCAGAACATGCCCTTTCCGATTGACAGATCCTTGCCTGAATGGTGGCTCCTGCCAGGACGGCATCAGCTCCTATACCTGCACCTGCCTGCCAGGCTTCACAGGTGCTCGCTGTACAACTGAGACGAATGAGTGCCTAAGTAATCCCTGCCGGAATGGAGCTACCTGCACAGACTATGTCAACAGCTACACTTGTTCTTGTGCGCCAGGCTGGGCTGGGCTACACTGTGAGCACAATGTGCAGGAATGCACAGACAGGTGAGTTGTGACTTAAAATGGTTTGTCATGTGGGCTGGTGATTTGTCTGCTGCCTATCACATAATTCAGGTTGCTTAGAAGATGCAGCTTACAGAATGGGTGCAAGGTTCTGTTCATGCAGACAAAGCCAGACAGCAGTACATAGGAGCTGTTCAGGAAGGTGTGCCTTACTTGCCTCACATACTGGCGTGCAATCTGCACTTCCCCCTGTAAGAAGTACTGGGTTTAGTAAGATATCCTATAGTCTAGTCCTACCTGGGCCAACTGTCATTGCAACACTTCTTCCACTGTGCTGACAGCTGCAAAGCAGCCAACGCTAGTTGTAAAAAGCACTCTGGCATCATTCTAGTCAGTGCCTGGCAAGGATCACTGGTGGAAAGGACAAAGCCTTCCCGTCAGCACCAGCTGATCCAGAGCCACCTATTACTGGAGATAAGGTGGCAGGGGATGCAAGGGGGTAGGGGTAGGGTGGAAGAGGGTGGGGGGAGATGGATCGGGTCTGGGAAGGGAGTGGGTTTGGCAGCAGTGACAGCTACCAAATCCTAACCCCCTTCTTGTTCAACGCAGACCTATACCAACTGGTTTTTGGAGGCAACTTCTGGTTGGCCTCTGAAAAATGGAAGTGGCTTTCAGAAGCTTCTGGGGGCCATTTTGAAGCCTGTGGAAGCCAGCAGAGTGGGTGTCCCAGAAGAGGCCTTCCCGGCACTGTCGGGAGTGTTGCAACTCACCGCAGATGACATGAAGTTCAGGCTAGACTATTTCATTGCTGATTCCCTTATCTGTTTTATCAGTTCTTGCTTCAATGGTGGCACATGCCTGGATGGGGTGAATTCGTATACGTGCCACTGCCGTGCAGGCTTCACAGGCTCCCACTGTCAGCATGAGATCGATGAGTGCCAGTCGCATCCCTGCCTCAATGGTGGTGTGTGCCAGGATGGTGTCCAGTCTTATCGCTGTACCTGCCCTCAAGGCTACACAGGTTCTCAGTGTCAGGTAATCTGCCCCAGAGCTCAGTTAAAGGGGATTATTTAGATTTTCTCTTCTCTTTTTTAAAATCTCTTTGGTACCAAACTTCTGTAACCAAACCACTGCTGATATAGTGGATTTAGGCTATGTATCACATTGACTAAATATATAGAGGCCCTGCATGGGTGGGGAGGGGGGCAGGGAAGTTGCAGCATGGGAAGGTGCCTCAGTTACCAGAGCAGAGGGCTTCTCATTCAGATTCTCCCCCTGATTCTCTCTTGCTTTCTCCTCTCCCTATCCAGACTCTCCTAGATTTGTGCAGTCGTTCCCCTTGCCAGAACGGTGGCCGCTGTTTGCAGTCAGGCACTAGCTTGTCGTGTGATTGCCCTGGAGGCTGGACTGGTCGTTACTGTGACATACCCAATGTTTCTTGTGATGTGGTGGCCAGGAACAGAGGTAAGGGTTGCCTTGCAGGGTCAGTAAAACCGAAGTCCTCCTTCTGAAGCTGAGACAATCCCTTCGTCATTAATCTGTGAAAGGGTTGATGCGGAGCGAGCAAAACTGGCAATACCTTATTTGAGATGCCATCGAGCCAGTTAACTTTAATGTTATTATTTGCCTGTAAACCGCTTTGTGAACTTTGTGTTGAAAAGCGGTATATAAATACTAGTGATTGATTGATTGATTGATTTCTGCCTCATTCTGTAGGAACCGATCCTCATTTCAAAAGGGCTTGATTAATAAAGGGATGGAGGCAGAATGAGAGCTTTGCAGGCAGTGGGTGGTTAACTTGGATTCCTTGGCACTACTATGGAGGGAGCACATGTAGCATGCTTTCTTCTAGTGCCTCCCAATACTGAGGACTAGAAATATGCTCTTTCAACAAAAACAAAAATCAGAATTTCACAAATTTTAGTTCCTTGGAGTGGGGAACAAAAGTTAGCTTGCACTTGATGGAGTAAGATCTTTTCTGCTTCTGGCTGACGGTACAACTTTGTTTCAGTCAGCCAGTTCCTGGTGACTTTGTCTGCTTCTCTGAAAGGGTGTGTGCAAGAAAGGGTGGGCATCAATCAATCAATCAATCAATCAATCAATCAATCAATCAATCAATC
>JAJKFI010000120.1:2484227-2511490 GCA_029204185.1 Lerista edwardsae
AATAATAATAATAATAATAATAATAATAATAATAATAATAATAATAAAGTTAAATGGTTCCCTGTCCCAAAAGGGCTCACGATCTAAAAAAAAAGCAGCACATCACCAGCAACAGCCACTAGAAAAGACACTGCGCAGGGGTGGCTACATATACAAAATTATGTAGTGTATAATTTTCTCTCTTCTGTTGGATAGGTGTGACCAAGGACCAAGTGTGCCGTCATGGTGGCCGTTGCGTGGATGCTGGCAATACTCACTACTGTATCTGCAAGAAAAGCTATACAGGCAGCTACTGTGAGAGTGAAGTCAACCACTGCCAGCACAATCTGTGCCGGAATGGAGGCACTTGCCGCAGTATTGTGGGAGACTACGTCTGTGCGGTAAGGGCAGCTGTGTTATATTGTGGTAGAGCAGGATTCTCCTCAAAACTCTTGAGAAAAGGGAGAAGTTTCATGAGTAAGTTCAAGAGACCTCCTGTGGTGGTGTTAGGATTTTGCTTGAAGGATGGCTGATTATTATTAAAAGGGGGGAATATAAGGGATTAGTATTTCCCCACTCTCTTTAATAATAGCTCATCAGCACAATTCTAGTTTTTTCCAGTAATTCAAAACCAATTTTGCCCTCAATGCTGCAATTTCCCTTAATTTTGCTAGCTGCTTTTGATAGTTTGGTTGCCTGGTGTTGCTACAACTCCAGCAACACACATTACAAAAAAAATATGAATCTTGTTTTGTGCTGGTGGTGGTAATTATACCCTACCTTTCTCCAGAGGACCCTAAGCAGAGTACAATAGCTAATGTTTTAAAAAGAACAGAAAACCCCCATAAACGCAACCCATATCAAAACAGCAGCGAAACACACCATCAAAACCAAATATCAAAACACCAAATACTAAAAATTCAAGGAGCATCTTAACCACTGTCAGGGACACCAGGGAGGGTGGGCGGGCCAAACAGCACGGGTTAGTGTGCGGGTGACTCCGCGCAATGGCGCCCTGCCGCTGCCAGCGCCCATGGCTCGTGCCACCCCGGGCTACACCCACGCTCCGCCTCTGTTGTCATTATGAGACCAATCTTATGCATGTATAGGACTGGACCTGCAATCCTATGCATATCTACTCAAAAGTAAGTCTCATTATACTCAATGGGCTTACTCCCAGGTGTGGCTGGGATTGCAATCTTATAGCTCAATTAGTTCTTCCTCCACTACTCCATTAGAACCCATCTGGAATTTCTATTACAAGAAGAATCACTCAAATCACTTAAATACATCTTCATGCATCATATTTAAATGGTCACAAAAAAACTTGCAGATCATCATCCTGTATCCCATTTTTCTCTTCGAGCTCAGACAGCTTCAGAAATCTGTGTAGCTTATGACAGCAATTCGTGCTTGAATAAAGTTAACTTTGAAATAGAAGTGACAATTTGACTTCAATAAGATTGACCTCATTTCCTTGCAACTGCAAATTCATTTCATTGAACTTTGCAAATAGTTCTGATAAACAAGCAATGTCATGCTTGATCTCTAAGTTCATCACTGAGCAAAGCATTTGTTTGTTCAAAAAACTCTACAATAGTGCCAAAAAATTAATAAAATCATCTCACATAGCCAATGGACTTCAGTATGAAGCAGCAAATATTCAAAATCTTCATCTTCCTTAACACAAAGTTCCCAGAATAGTCTATCATCAAGAGCATGGACTTTGTCATTACCACGTGAATAAAAGCAGCATGTAATGACTTGTGCAGGCAATCAAGGAGTGTTTTACATCCAGATGTTGGATATGAATGGTAAAGACATTCTGGTGCTGCTTTTTTCAAGTAAGCAGCATACCCATAGTTGAAACCAATTGTTCACGGTGCTGTATCTGTCCCACATATGTTAGTAAGCAGAATTTCCTTGTCTTTGAAGAATTGCTCAATGACATGAAATATTGACTCCTTTTTAATATCAGTTGCCTTGTAAATAACTCTTGAGCCAACCTCCATCTTTTATAAAGTGCGCATAAGCAAGAAACAAAGATTCTTTGCCTGGCAAAATATAACACAGCCAGCCATAGTGCAAATTCTGTTGTCAGTATTATTGTTATTATTTATTTAATTTTTATCTCGCCTTTCTGCCCCATGGGCACCCAAGGCAGCTTACAACATTAAAACCAACACATTAAAACCACGTTTAACAATTAAAACAATGTTAAAAACAATATTAAAACAGTTAAAATTTAAAACAAGCCTCATGGATCCCACAATTTGATAAAATGTAAAGATGAAGAATGTAAAATGCCAGCCAGCCTGTCAACAATTGAAGGCTTGTTTAAATAAAAAAAAGTCTTCAGCCCCCGCCGAAATATTGCCAAAGAGGGAGCAGTTCTTAATTCTAAGGGGAGGCTATTCCAAAGTCAGGGGGCCACCACCGAGAAGGCCCTATTTCTGGCCGCCATCCCCCTCACCTCTCCTGGTGGCGGCGCAGTCAGAAGGGCTCCCCCAGATGACCTAAGAGTACGGGTAGGATTATATGGAAGGAAGCAGTATGCTGCACAATCTGTTAGTATGTTGTCGGTATGCTGCACAAAGACACATTTCATCTATGCGTCTTTGCACTGAATCATTACTGTGAGGTATTGCCTTAATTATATCCTGTAATGACTTATGCAGAACTGTGCTCAGAACTTCATTAACTACCGGTAGGATGAGTTCGTCACCAGTTGTATGTGACTTTCCAGACTTAACAATCAACAATGAAATGTTGCATAATGCACACAAGCCATCGGTGTTTTGTCAGGAAGCATTGCAAAACATGCTTGACAGTGTTGGTCTGCTTTTGAAAGTTTGTCATGAAGCGGTTTAAACAAAGTTACTGTCTGCCTTGTCAGAATGTGCCTTCTTTCAATGTTGAATCTGTCTGGAAGGCTTTGTTGCATCATTAGGAAAGACTTTTTCACATATTTTTCACATATTGGGCACATAGGGAGTTGCTGGATTGTTTGTGCTGGTATAAATCCATATTTCAGATACTGCAAACTATATTTACATTTCTTTGATTTTTTCTGCTTCTGCCATTTCTGTTCAATGTAAAAGACAAAAACACACACAGTTTCTCACAACGCAGTATACTGGTCCACCAGATTTCAACACTATGCAGAGGCAGAAACCTGAAGCTTGGAACCATAATCCAACTACCTCCAGCATCCCCCTAATGTGCCCACCCTAAGGAATCCCACTGCCCTTCCAAAAAGCACTACCACCCACTTTGGTAACCACTGATTTAAAGGGATTGTGCAAATGAAGGCACTCCTTGATTTACAGTGCCTGTAAATCAAACTGGAAGCCCTGCACTTCCCCGTTTAAGAAATCACGGTTGGAGCAAAGTAAAGATGTAGGTGATCCACTTTCTGATTGCTATTGGTGGGCGGAAAGTTGATCAGTGTGGGTTGTATCTGCGGCAGGCTGGAAAGAAATGGTAGCTGTAGCAGGGTGAAAGGCAACATGAATCTGCTGCCCTCCTCACCCCCATAGTCGGCTGCCAATGCAATCTGCATCTTGACTAATGGATGGGCTGCCCTGAGTGCCAAGGGATTCCTGAAAGGTAAGTAAGCCTGTCCCCAAACCCCCTTCCACAGAGAGCTCCCTCAGCATTGCCACTCTGCATGCTGCCAGGTCATTCTAGGAATTGAGGAGTTCGTTAAGGTGCCCTGGTAGAAAGTAGAGTCAAGGGGGCTTTCTAACATAAGGGTCTAATAATGGGCAGGTATCTGGATTTAATAAACTTTCAGTCTTAATGGACACCTTCCCTTATTGGAGCACAATTCTGTGCATGTCTACTCAGAAGTAAGCCCTGGTGTATTCAGAGCGGCTTACTCCCAGGAAAATGCGGATAGGATTGCAGCCTATCAAGGGTTTACTGTATTCACAATATAACCTCATAGCCCTTGCAAAAAATTCTAGCATGAGAGCCAATAGAATGGCAGCAGCTGCAGACCTGTTGTACTTTGTCATAGCAAACGTCTCCTTTGTGATCCTCATCAAAAATGCTTCCCAAAGTAGAGGCCTTGTTTTTTTAATTCCCTTGCTGAAACTGAAGACATTTTCTGCTTTCAAAAAATGAACATCTTACATTAGTTTGACTTTCTGGCATCTAAAAATAACAAGGCCGCTGAAGTTTATGATTGAACTGCATTTTTAATTGTGTGTTTATGCTTTCTGTGTACTGTCTGGTACTTTCCTCCATCTTGTAAATCAAGCCTGATCTGTATCTGTCATGGCATAATTCTTGTTTGCTACCAGACCTGTTCAATCATCTTGAATTGGCAAAAGCAGTGGGATGGTAAAACTTGACTCCTGATGCATGTTTCCCTTCCCTATGAATTGTTTTCAAGTTTTAAGTACACTTTTCCAAACTGATCTTGAACACTTTTAACAGAACCGGGAGCTGAGAACTGTTCAAGGATCTGAGTTCAAATACATACTTGCTCTTTTCTGCTCATTTCAGTCTTCCTAATTTGTTTTTCTTTTATTCCAGTGTCCACTAGGCTTCGAAGGGAAAAACTGTGAATATGACGTTGATGAATGCCAGTCACATCCTTGCCAGAATGGAGGGACCTGCATTGACCTTGTTGGTCGCTACATTTGTTCTTGCCCACCAGGAACTCTGGGTAAGTGCCAACTCTTGGGGGGTGGGGGGGGGAGAAAGGAGGGAGAGAGAGGGGGAGAGAGAAGCTTTGGGTTCTGCTGGTGCAGTAGGGGTTAAGCTCTTCTTTGAGAGTGGTGGGAGAGGAGGAGGAGGTGTGGATTTCTCCTTGAAACATAGGATGCATAATATGGGCTCTTGTTTATGCAAGAAAAACACTGCTGGATCAGGCCGAAGGCCCATCTTGTTTCACTCTGTTTCAGCACTCTGTTTCCCACAGTGGCCCACCAGCTGTCTCTAGGAAGTTCACAATCGGGAGAGAACAGACATACAGTACTTCTCTTCTGCCATTTCTTCTCTGCAGCTGGTATCCATAGGCATATTGCTGCTGGAGGATAGTGCAGAACCATCATGAGCAATAGCCATTGATAGGCCTGACCTCAATGAATTTGTCCAATTTCCCTTTCTCCAGTTCTCCTAGGGCAATGTAAAGGAGAACAGCTTCAGGATTGATCTCTCTAGGGTGGTAGAAGGAACTCTAGCACAATCAAGGGTGGGGAAGGAGGTTCTTGTGTGGGATCAGTCAAAGTGGTGGAAGGAGGAGCTGGTTTTGCCTCTTGGGGCCTTTGGTAAGTTGTCTTGTTATCTTTCTAGGTGTCTTGTGCGAAATAAATGAAGACGATTGTGCCATGAATCCCAGCAGCCGTGTCCCCAAATGTCTCAATAATGGGACATGTGTGGACCGTGTGGGAGGCTACCGATGCAGCTGCCCACCAGGCTTTACAGGGGAGCGCTGTGAAGGAGACATAAACGAGTGCCAGCCCAACCACTGTCACCCACGCAACACACTTGACTGTGTTCAGGAAGCCAGTGACTACCAGTGCATTTGTCGGCCAGGCTACACCGGTGAGTAAAAGCGCAAGGAAGATTGGAATGTGCAGGCTAGGTTGATGTGCTGTCCGTGAGAGTGTGGAGAACTGAATGTGAGTTGGCCTGCAGTGGTGAATGCGGAGCTGGGCCAGGTGTGCCTTTTATTCGCTGGTGGTATACCAACCCTTGCCAATGGTGTACAGTTGACTTCAATCTAACAAAATCTGAAGCCGTGAATAAAAGCATGTACACTTCCTAACTAGGTTGCTGTAACCCACTATACTGTTTGAAGTATACATGACCTTTCATGTTTTTTTATGATGAGCCTCTACATCAGGGACAAAGTTGTGTGGTAACCCATAGTTTATTTGATCTGCTCCAAATCCTGTGTGGTTTATTTGTATTTCAATCTCCTAATAAAGCTGGTTGCACTTTTTTTTCCCCTGTGTAACCTGTATCCTGCTGCTTTTCTCACATTGCTTGCATAGTGTTCTTTGCTCTGTGTGATGGGATTTTTGCTGTATTGGATATATGCAGTATATAGACCACTTGCACATTTTGAGAAGTATACAGTTACTACAACATTGCTACAGTGTTCACAGCATCTCTATCCATTTGTGTGTAGAATCTTGCTTGGTTCATCCTCGTATTACAGTTGTATAACAGTGTTTTCGTAACTGTTGCATTCCTGTTGGATTTACACATGTGCAACACTTCAAGGCTGTGAGATTTTTGTGTTAGGTGAATCATATTGTAGATAACTGGTCTCCCGTGTAAAGGTTGTAGGGCTGAAGTGCTGGCAGGGGAGCAGGTGTGAATCTGGCCACATAGCTAAGAAGTGTGCATCTGTGAGCCAGAAGGAGGAATTGTGCCCCTTGGGCTGAACATCTGTCTAAGCTGGACTTCTTTGGTGAAGAATGTATTTCTGCAAGTGGAGAGCAAGTTTATGATGTGGATCTTGCTCGCATTTTGTGATTGGGGAAAAAAATGTCAGCTGTAGGAACCGGTACTAACAAGTGAAGCCAAAAAATGGGGGCATAGTGGAGTTTGTGACCATGTTCAGTGGAAGGGGAAGTATGTGTTAGGGGAAGTATTGCAGGCAAACCACCACCACTGATGCTCTGTATTTCTTCTCCTCAGGACGTCACTGCAAGAGCACTGTGAATGCATGTGAGTCTCAGCCTTGCCAGAATGGTGGACAATGTAAGCCAGCAGTAAATGTGCCCCCGGGATACATCTGCCACTGCCCCAGAGTAAGTGCTCTAGGGCACAGATGCCCATAACAAGTGCTTGATGTATTTCACATACACAAAAAATTACAATGGTCTAGGATAGGAAGATGAAAATAGTGATAGGACTCGATGGGGAACTGTATGATACATAGACTAAAACTTGATTTTGATGGATTTCAGTACCTATTAGAAAAGGATTCTGACATGCATATTTTTGGTAGAGAGTTTAATGCTCTTGGCTAGTTATTGGAGGAAGGAGTTTTCTTACTAGGTGGCCGTGGTGAGGAATAGTTCTCCTGTGTGATCTTGTGTGAGCTGCATAGTTGAAGCTTCCCATAAGAGGGATCTCTTCTTCCCATAAGCTTCTCATAAGAGGAAGTTTGATGCAGTGCTGGCACAAGACTGCAGAGTTCTGATATAACAAAGGGTGCAAGCCTAACCAACTTTCCAGCACTGGGGTAAGGGCAATGTAGCTCTGAGGCAAGGTGACAAACATTCCCTTATCTTGAGGAGGCCCCTATGACTACTACTCCACTGCAGAATGCAGCACATGCCCCACTGGCACAGCTGTCAGTGCTGGAAAGTCGGTTAGGATTGCGCCCTAAGAAGGAGAAACTGCTGATGAGCCTCGTTCTAGTGAACAGTTCGGTTCATGACAGTGACGTATGTGAAGATAGCTGTCTGTCAAAGGGTAGGGTACTGGTACTAGACTTTGAGCTGTATGAGAAGAGGAAAGCTGTTGGGTCGGAAGTTGTCTGTTGCTGAACCAGAGGTCAAAGGGTTTTCTACCTGTTCTCTAATTCTTGTTGTTGTCCTTCCCCAGAGCTATTCAGGCACCAACTGTGAGCGCAGTGTGCTCTCCTGCCGGGAACTCTTCTGTTTCAATGGGGGCAGCTGCCAGACCACGCAGTCTGGGGCTCGCTGCTACTGCCTGCCTGGATGGGCTGGACCTGACTGCCGCCTGCGTGCCAACAGCAGCTGTGCAAGCCTGCCCTGTCACAATGGGGGTGCCTGCCTTGAGACTTCCAGGCACCCTTACTTCCAGTGCATCTGTCCTGATGACTTCACAGGCATCCGTTGCCAGACGGCTCGCCCGGTTCTGCCACCTCCACCCCCTGAGCCCCACTGCCCCCTAGAGGAGTGTGCTGCAAAGGCTGGGGATTCTTACTGTGACAAGATGTGCAACAGTCCGGCATGCCACTGGGATGGGGGTGACTGTTCCTTGTTGGTGGATGACCCCTGGAAGCAGTGCAAGATCCGCCAGTGCTGGCAGTACTTCAACAACAGCCAGTGCGATGAGCAGTGCAACACGGTTGAGTGCCTCTATGACAACTTTGACTGCAAGAACCAGGAGCGCACCTGCAAGTGAGGCCTGCACCTGCATCTTGGGGGGGAGGGAGGATCCTGGTTCTGCATGGTGAACCTGATTTCAGGGGACTCAAGGGAACGTTGGGTTCCACCATAGGCTAGCTGATTAAGACAGCGAGATCTCTTGCATATAGTACAGTGCATAAACACTTGTTTCCTGAACAAGAAACAGCCCAGAGTTGTGCATTCCTGATGCCTGCCCCATCCCTAATGTGACTGCATCCCAATGCTAGTGGTATGGTATCTATGTACTATATATCCCCTGCAGGCTCTCAGTGCCATGGGTTGCTCCCTCATTGGGGACTGGCAGTAATAAGTGAGCTGTATCCTGGGTTAGCTAAGGATGACTTGGGCAGGGGTGACTATAGTACATGCTACTCTTTCTTTCCACAGCCCTGTATATGAGAAATACTGCTCGGATCACTATGCCGATGGACACTGTGACCAGGGCTGTAACAATGAAGAGTGTGGCTGGGATGGGCTGGACTGCGCCCCAGAAGTGCCCGAACACTTGGCCAGCGGTGTGTTGGAAATCACTGTCCTGCTGCACCCCGATGAACTGCTCCGCACAAGCACCGTCTTCCTGCAGAAGCTGAGTGCCATCTTGCGAACCTCCCTACGTTTTCGCCTCGATGAGAATGGCAACTACATGATCAAGCCATATTACGGGTCTGGTGGCCGACAACGCAGGGAACTGGAACGAGAGGTTATTGGGTGAGTCACACAGAGAAGCTAAAGGAAAAGGAGAGAATTGGGGAGATGGTTTAAGTGAGATATTGTGGTGTCTTGTAGGTGTCTGGCTTCGGAGATCATTGAAGGGGGAAGAGAGCTGCAGGGCCTGAATGGCTTGGAGTAGCAGTTGGTCACCAACTTGTTTGGGGCCACAATTCAAGGTGTTAGCTAGTATCATTTTAAAGTCTTAATCCGTAAACGGTTTAGGATCTAGGTACCCAAAGCACTGCCTTCTCTTGCATGAGCCTGCCCATTCCCCAAAATCTTCCTGGGAAAACACTTTCAGTGTCTCTTTGTCTTCTGAGATTCAACCTGCAAGGATACATGAGAAGCTTCCTCTGTTGTGGCACCCATCCTGTGGCACTCTCGTCCATGTGCAGTGAGAGCGGCCTATTTTCTGTTGACCTCTGTTGCTGTTGACTGAAAATTTGTCTTTTCCAGCAGGCCTTTCTCCATTATATCTGATTATTTTTTTCCCTTCCTGCTGTATTTTTTTTGGTTGTTTTATGGTTGGTGTTTTTTAAAGATTGTTGGAACTGCATTAGACACAGTGCTTGCTTTAGACAAAAGCAGAGTATACTTTTCTCTCCTTTAAATAAATAAGTATGGCCTGGAGCTTTGGCTGACTTATTTCCAGATGAAAAAAGAAGGTGAAAGTACAGAATTGAGCTATTCTTCTGACAATCCCAAGGAAATACCCAAAATCAACATCAATGAGGCTTTAGAGCAAAATAGGGGACTATAAATAACTCTAATTAGATGAGATTTTTAAAACCTCCAGTATGATATTGTTCATATTCCAATGTGTAATTGGTTCCACAGTCAAAATACTGGGATTTAGTGGATGAAACTTTCTTTTGAAACAAAACAAAATGATTTCTGAGGTGACATGCATGCATGGTTAAAAGCAAATAAAATGCTAAGGAAGCAGTTGTATGCATTTTGTATAGAGAGATCATGCCTCATGGATACATTGGAATTCTTAAAAGCCATTGATAAATCTGGGGTGATTATTTCTAGAATATGTGCTTGAATTTATATTATATTTAAGCCGCTAATAGTTGGTCTCAAAATGGCTAATAAAATTTGGTTTGAAAAGCCTGGCGCCTTCATACACCGAGGGCTGAATGGTACATCTTGTATGGACAGGTGACTAGCCCATCCTTGACCCAGAATGATGTGTGGTGTGAGAGGAGGTGTTCTAGTCCCATGTCACTCTCTCCCCAGGTCTGTGGTCACTCTTGAGATTGATAACCGCCTCTGCTACCAGGCTTCGGACAAATGCTTCCCTGATACTGAAAGTGCTGCTGACTATCTTGCTGCCTTGTCAGCTGTGGAGCGCCTCGACTTCCCATATCCCCTCAAATCTGTAAAAGGTGAGAGCCCTTTTCGGGAGGCGGGGAATGGAGGCATTTGGAAGAAGCAGGACTTTTCTTTTGTTCTGTTAAAGTTTATCACAGACATATGTAAAGACTATAAAACAGAATAAGAAAAGTGTTAAGAAAAGATCAGGAAAAAAATTGTGCGTGCATTCACAGCTTTGCAATCCTGCAGTCACAGCGATTGATATATCATTGATGTATCATGTAAATTGTTATCGTTACAGAAAATGCAAGAGTGAATCAAACATTAGTTACCAGAGTTACTAGACATAGCCCTAGAGATAACCAACCTTTTTGTTAATCTTGGTCCATACGAGGCAGAGAGATTCTGTTGAGAATCGTTATAATCTGTGCTGCTTTCCAAGTGCCTGTTGTTATCCTTGTTTCCAGTCCCTGGTTAAAAATCACCAGAGTGGGCTTAAGACATCTTGAAATGTTGTGGAAGGGAGTCCATAAAATGTGGAAGGGAGTCCATTCCTCCGAGGAGTTTTATATCTGCCATGTTAGTACCTCCAGAATCATAATCCTCCAGAAAGACTGTGTTTTTTCCTGTGTTGAAAATGGGATTGCTAGTGAAATTTATGTCAAGTTGTTCAGTGAGTCTTCTAAAGCCGTGGCATTGCTTCAGGTGAAAAGATGCCAGACCCGTCAGACTCCATGAAGCTGTTGCCACTGCTGGTAGTAGCAGCCGTGATCCTCCTGGTGATCCTCGTACTTGGCGTATTGGTGGCGCGGCGGAAAAGAGAGCACAGCACCCTCTGGTTTCCTGAAGGTTTCAGTCTGAAGAAAGAAAGTAGCAACAAGAACCGCCGTGAGCCTGTGGGTCAGGATGCCCTAGGAATGAAGTAAGTAAGACGACCTTCGCCCTAATGCTGCTGAGAATCATTGTAGGGGCGTTTTGGCTGCTGCAAGAGGATGGTTAGCCATAGCTTTCTGTTGTGCATCGGTTAGCTGGTGGCAAATGTTTCCCTTATGATGAACAGAAGGAAAAAGTAAGAGGTTGTAAGTCAGATGCCAAAACGTCACTTTGTATCCTTCTCTTTCCCCTGTAGGAATATTGGCAAAGGGGAGAGCCTAATACCAGACAGTTCAGAAGATTGGCTGGAAGCAGAGTGCCCAGAGGCCAAACGACTAAAGGTACTGCCTTGCCTTGAGCCCGGTAGGCTGACTTGGGAACTACAAAGAGATTCTAGCTATTCCACCCACTACCTTCCTTTTTTTCCCTATCTGGGTACTTACGTTTTACATGGCTGTCTTCGCCAGGCTACTTTGGGCCTGGCTCACTTGAGGTTGTCTAACATTGCAAGAGCAACATAATAGGTTAATTGAAGCAGCTGGTTTTCTCTGGTTAACTCCAAGTCTCTCTGTCTTCCCTCCCAGGTAGAGGAGCCAGCCACGGACTGTGACGACCCAGTGGACTGCCGCCAATGGACACAACACCACTTGGTGGCAGCAGACATTCGCATGCCACCATCTATGGCGCTGACACCACCCCAGGGCGAATTTGATACTGACTGCATGGATGTCAATGTCCGTGGACCAGGTAATTGATCATATCTCAGACTAGAGTTTGTAGCCTTCATATGATTCCATGAGTTCCCAGTGGAGACTCTCTGTAGGTGACTTTAATTAACAGACCTGTGGCATCTCTTTTTTTTTTTTTCATGCACTGCCCAGCATGCATTATTCCAGCCTAGGTGTATAGCTTGTTGGGAGAGGAGAAGCAGAGCAAGTCAGTCTCTTCTTTAAAAAAAATAAATAAATCTCTTGTTGGGATCTCTTCTACAGATGGTTTCACCCCACTTATGTTGGCCTCCTTCTGTGGTGGCGGCATGGAGCCTGACCTGGCTGAAGAAGAAGAAACTGAGGACTCCTCTGCCAACATCATTTCGGACCTAATTTGCCAGGGGGCTAACCTGAGTGCCCAGACAGACCGCACAGGCGAGACAGCACTGCACTTGGCTGCCAGATATGCACGGGCAGATGCTGCCAAGCGATTGCTGGATGCTGGCGCGGATACCAATGCCCAGGATAACACAGGACGTACCCCGC
Organism: Lerista edwardsae; assembly: GCA_029204185.1. Classification (NCBI taxonomy): domain Eukaryota; kingdom Metazoa; phylum Chordata; class Lepidosauria; order Squamata; family Scincidae; genus Lerista; species Lerista edwardsae. The sequence goes on from JAJKFI010000120.1 coordinate 2,496,493, forward strand.
TCCATGCGGCTGTGACTGCGGATGCCCAGGGGGTCTTCCAAGTGAGTCTTGTTCTCCTGATGCAGTCTTGCGGAGCTGTGGGGCCTTATAAATCCAGAGCATAGGTCTTACGTTATCATCTGCCATGTTTTCCTTAATGATACGCTTGTATCTCATTTTCCATGAAAGGCCACTGTGATTATTATTATTTTTATTTTTATTTTTATTTATTTATTTATTATTATTTATTATTTATTATTAATTAAATTTATACCCCGTCTTTCTGCCTGAAGGCACCCAAGGCGGCTTACAACAATTAAAATACAATAAAATCATTATGTGTAATAGTTAAAAACAATAGTTAAAACAATATTAAAATTAAAAACAGCCATGGATCATAAAATACACAAAAGTGTAAAAAGAGGATGCACACACACAAAAAAGTTAGCACTTAGCAGTTGTTCTTGTATCATTGAACCTCAGGAACCTTCAGAAAGTTAGCCCCTGCTGTACTTCTCGTTGATGGAGAAGATATGCTGTCACTCTCAGCATAGTGCATTAGTGCATGTCTGCATGCATGTGCTACCTTGGGTGACATTTTGGCACCACTCTCGACTGATACCCCCCCTGTGTTGCCAGATCCTGATCCGGAATCGATCTACTGACTTGGATGCCCGAATGGGAGATGGTTCAACGGCGCTGATCCTGGCTGCCAGGCTGGCCGTAGAGGGCATGGTGGAGGAACTGATTGCCTGTCATGCTGATGTCAATGCTGTGGACGAGATGGGTATGTAGCAGCCAGCGTAAGCTGGCTTATCCCAATGTCTGAACAGCTCTGAAGTTCAGCCCCTTTGCATGGATGTTCTCCATGAACGTTTTCAACTAAGCTCTGCTTTTGTTCCCTGAATCCACTTCTCAGCCAGCAGAAATTTTTGGGAAATTTTCCGGGAAATTTTCCTGACTTCAGTCTCCCTCCCTCACCCCTGCTTCCCAGCTGATCTAGTATATGTTGATGGGGAGAGAGCTTTACATTGTTGTGTGCATTGGATTCTGTCATAGCCTGTGGGAAGGGAGGCAGATTGCATATGAAAATTGTACTGGATAAAAAATGCCCTGCTATTGGTATTCAGGGAGTGGATTGTGGGACTGGGTGCCATGTTGCACAGCAGACATGGGTGTTTCTGAGAGGTCCCTTTGATGATGACGGTGGCCTCCTAGCTGCTTGGCACTTGCCTGGGCATTCAGTGGCAAGACAGCTGAACTGCTCAAAGGGCGTTACCAGAGCACATCTGCAGAAGGCATAGTGTTGATAGAAGGTATGGGCAGAGACAATCTGGCATGGTAATGAGGAGGGAGGTGCTTAAAATAGAGGGGTGTCAAGAGAGCCAATGTAGCACGAGGCTCTGAGAAGAACCTGAAGAGCAACTGTGTCTGAACTGCCTGCTGTCATTTTCCCCAGGTAAATCTGCCCTGCACTGGGCTGCAGCTGTCAACAATGTAGAGGCCACAATTGCATTGCTGAAGAACGGGGCTAACAAGGACATGCAGGACAGCAAAGTAAGTTCTTGATTGCACTCAGCCCTCCCTTTCCATCTGGTGGTTTTCACCCCTTCATGGGTCTCCATAGTTTGGAGAACACTGTCTGTAGGACACTGTTTCTGTAGGAACCTTTTACAGAAATACTGTTTCTGTAGGAACCTTTTACAGGTTCCATTCCTGTGTGTCATCTGGCTAGTCTTGATTATTTCTCTGCCTGTGCACATAATGGGGGAGGTTTGGGGGTGGTAGAAGCCTCCCTGCACCGATTCTGTCCTAAAACACCTGTGGTATGTGTCCATCAATCTACTTTCTTTGTGGCAGGAGGAGACCCCTCTGTTCCTGGCAGCCCGGGAAGGCAGCTATGAGGCAGCCAAAATCCTGCTGGATCACTTTGCCAACCGTGAGATTACAGACCACATGGATCGGCTGCCACGTGATGTGGCTCAAGAGCGCCTGCACCATGACATTGTCCGGCTTTTGGATGACTACAACACTGTGCGCAGCCCGCAGGGGGCTCTGCCTTCTGGCCACACCCTTTCCCCTCTCATGTGCCCTCCCAATAGCTTCTTACCCAGCCTCAAGCCCACTCCGCAGGGCAAGAAGAACCGACGGCCCAGCACCAAGAATGCGACAGCAGGCAGCAGTGCAAGCCTGGCACGGGAGAGCAAAGAGGCCAAGGCACGTGCCAAGAAGCTCAACCTGGAGTGCCAGGGCTCTCTCTTGGAGAGCTCGGTCACCCTGTCGCCTGTTGACTCGCTGGACTCCCCATATGTGCCCAACCCTGCCTCGCCTGGGGTCTTCCACACAGCCAGTGCCTCATTGTCAGTGCCCTCCACTCCCATGGTCCATGGCATGATGGAGGCCCCCTTTGCTGTCAGCCTGGCACGCCTCAGTGACCTAGGGGATGGTACACTTCTCTCCATGAACCGCCTCTCGGTGCCACCTGGCCGCATGGGGCTCAGCCTGGGCATGGTGAGCCCTGTGGCCATGCCTTTTGATTGGCATACCCGAGTTCCCACTTCCCAGTGCCAGCCAATAATTGGGGTTGTGCACCCTGCTGCCTCTCACCCCAACCTGCACCAGCCAGGCCAGGCTTTCCCACCAGGGCTGCTTCTGCCTAACCACATGACCATGGGGCACAGCTCCCAGGGGCTGCCCAACCAAGCTCCTGCACCACCCAAGGAGCCAGCCCAGCCCATGCCCCCACCAGCAACCACCATGCGTACCAACCAACCTGTCTCACCCCAGGAGGGCCAGGGCCAGGGCCCCCCACGAGCAGGGCCCCCACAGTACTTAAAGGCAGCCGGGGTGGAGGATTACCCAACACCACCCTCTCAACACAGCTACACACAGGGGCAGGATGCAACACCCAAGCACTTCCTCCATCCCCCGAGTGAGCACCCCTATCTGACTCCCTCCCCAGAGTCTCCAGAGCAGTGGAGCAGCCCCTCCCCCCACTCCTTGTCTGATTGGTCTGAGTCCACCCCCAGCCCTTCTGTGCTGGGGCCCAGTCACACTCAGCTTTCATCAGCTGAGTCATCTGCTAAGATGCAAGTGTTCGCGTGAGGAGCTGGATGGTGAAACAGATCCCAGTGGCCTGTGGCCCCCATTGGGGCCTGTGCCTGTCTCGGGGTCCTGTTGTCGTTGTTTTCCCTAACTGTGTTTTTTATAAGAAAAAACTCAAGTGTAAAAAGGTTAAAAAAAAAAAAGCAGCCTGATCTGGGAGGGAAAAGGCATAGCCTTCCCATTCTCTCACTGCCACGGAGCCCAGACTGGCCCTTTATCCCCTCTCTTGTTGCCATGGCAACTACATTTCTGGGGAGACTTTTTTTAAAAGTAAACCCTTTTTGTATAAACCCCGCATTTACTCCAAATGCTTTATTTTTTACAGTGTATTCAATGTCAGTGCCGTTCTTCTCCCTGTGGGTCTTGAGCTGTGAGGAATGGAGAGGAAGCAGTGCCCCCCCTTGCTGCTCCTCTGCATGGCTCTGTCTGTTGGGTTGAGCACCCACCTCCCCTCCCACCATGTTGGGGCGGGATTCTGCTCACTGTATTTGTGTACTGGGTACGCAGCATTATCCCAGACAGGCACTGTTATGCAGAGGGCCGAGCCCCAAATCCCCCTCTGTCGTGCAGGGAACCAGGCCCCCAGCCCCCCTACTTGGCACTTCATCACATTCCAGGTTAATTTATTCATCTTAAATTCTGCAGCATTCCCTCCCTCTCCAGCCCCCTTGAACTTCCTAATCACTTCACCTAGTGCTAGCCATGGTCATGCGGATTTTCCAGTCTCCGGGGTGTTCTGAGCCATTCGTGTGTTTTTATGCCTGTCCCCCCTACTGCCACCCTTATTGTCCGAAGCTGCCTTAGTCTATGTTAGCAGCTACATTTCCTACAGGGCAAGTTCCCTGCCCCATGGTACTGTGGGATCTTGGGGTAGCTACAGGCACCAAGTGTTTCACTTTGGCATGAAAGGTACTAAAATGTTTCGAAGTAACGTTCCCTGTTTCTCCTTCAGACTTCTGGACCTGCAGTCAGTTACCTATTTTCCCAAACCCCTGCCTCCTCTCCCCACTGAACATTCCAGCAATCCCTGGCTGTAAATACTGCCGGTGGGAGTGGTGGCCAGGCAGGACCTCAGTCCAGTGGTGACTGCCGCTTCCTGCTCCCTCCTCCCTTCCCACGCTGTGTAGTCACCCCTCTGCCATAGAAGGACCATTTCTAGCTCATTTTAAAACCTTTTTTTAAAAAAAAAATCCAGTGTAAACCAAGTAGCTTTAAAGCAGCTGGGTGCTTTATGTACAGAGCGGCTTAAGCCGCGGCATAATAAACATAGCTAATAAGGAAACCGCCTCTGCTTCCTTTGTGTCATTCGTTCATTTATTTATTTGAACTCAGGAGCTTGGGATGTTTACAATCTATTAAAAGTAAAAATATGTCATTTCAAAATAATTAGTGCCCTTCTATCCAGGTCACTGTAGAAACCTAACAAATGTTCTTCGGCTAGCACCCTTACAAACCGCTTGTCCTCTAGCTTGTCAGACTCAGACAAGGCTTCTGGGCCAGCTTTTGAAAGAGGGTTGTTGGTTCTCGGGGGCCGGTGCTCCTATGAAAGAAGCCTACAGAGACCAATGTGCACAGAAGATAGGTTCACTTAACTTAAATGATGTTTTTTTTAAACAAACTTTCTACCTTTTTTGATACTAGCTTTCCTGCCATGGAGACCCAGCATGACCTAGGGCAGTGCTTTTCAAAGTGTGGTCCATGGACCATTGGCTGGTCCACAAGTCATCCGCTGCTGTGGTGTATCTCTTGGCACGTCCTTCTTCCAGCTTTTCAGAGTCTCCTGAGGCTTGCCATGTGACTTGGACACATGCCAAGCTTTGCGAAAGGCCCTGAGGGAGCTGGATGAAGGAGGCAGGAAAGATCAGGTAAGCCCATGTGCTGCAGACCTAGCACACCAGTCTGTGGCACATCTGGGGGGGGAAAAAGATTCACTCCATGGCACTCTGTGACAGCAGACCCTTTGAGTAGCATTGTTCTAGGGCACGCCCTTGGTTCACTGGGGGCCATCGGTCAGGCATTGTGGCCTTCCCTATTGCCCTTATGAACAGAGCAGCAGATGTTCTCCTGCAGCTACACATTGTGAGTGGAGGATATGGTACTGGTGGACGAGTTGCCTCTCAAGGGAATTTGTGTTCTGTCCGATCTCACATGGGAAATTGATCAGTTTTCTAAATGGCCCCAGATATAAATGGACAGACTTTATCAGCAGAAGTAACATGTAAAAACTTTAACTTAGCTGTCACAGTTAAGAAAAATACTTCTATTACTCACAAACCTGTTCCTTTAGCAGGTTTTTCTTGTATTTTGCCTAGGCAACAAAGTTCTTCAACTTTCTTGTTGAATAAGCCCTTGAATCAACAAGATGTAGAATTTTAACATGATTTACAGGTGGGAAGGGGTACATTTATGTTTTGGTTTGATCTTTTTCCATCTAGGGAAACCACTTTATTATTTCTCAAATTGAAATTTATTTGCACTTGCAATTTACCATTATTTAATCTTGATTTATGTGAATGTAATACAGTGTCATCATGAAACTGGCACACTGTAGAGCTAGCAAGTGCCCAGTCCCAAATTTAGACTTGAAAAGAAGTTAGAATACTCCTTAATGTGTAGTGTAACAGACATATGGACAGAATCTTGAACTTTGCCAGGGATTTTAGCATTGTGCCTGTGACACCACAACCCACTGAATTGCCAGTGAACATGGACTAAGAGCACAATCCTACCATGGATTTAGGCTGGCACAGTTAGGCCAGCAAAGTTTGGCCAGCACAAGGGACACGGTAAAGTATGTCTGGATCACTCTCGGAGTCAGAGAGGCCAGCACACAGATATGCACCATCCTCACTGACTCCAAGAGCGGTCCTAATGCACTTTACGGTGGCCCTTGTGCCAGCCAAACTGTGCTGGCCTAACTCCAGGTTAGGATTGTGCACTCAGTCAGACAAGGAGTCAAAATATAAAAACCCCAAAGAAAAATGAATTGAGAAAAGGCTGTAGAAAAAGTATAACAAGCAGGTTGATGAAAAATTCCTGCACTTGACTGGATCAACACCGCATTTGACCAAATTGGATGTAGTGACTAGGAACACCCAGCCAGGGGAGCTGGGTAGCTTCTTGAGCCCCAATGCCAATCTTGCAGGGTAGCTTGGAGGAAAAAGAGGAAGCAAAACAAAATTCTCTAAATGTGTCTAATCAGTGATACCATCCCTATTGCTACTTACTGATACCTTGTTCCAGGGATCCTGGCCTTCTGCACTTAAGGAGAGTAAATGACTACCCTTTTCGGAAACCAGCATTTGCTTCCAACGGCAGACTTTGCAAAACACATCCAAACATCCTCACACTTGATCCTAAGAAATCTAGGTTTCATGATGTCATAGGGTCACCCACTGAATAAAGAGAAATAACCTGGCCATTCTATCCTACCCCTTTGCCTAGATATGTGCAGGTAATGCGGTAGGTAGCAATTCTGCTCCTAGCTACAGATAATACCAGTGAATGGAGGATTGACTCCAACTTTGTGGACAGACCACTGTAGCAACAGTTAGATGCGAGGTCTTGTATTCTTGCTTGCTGCCTCTGAACTATGAATGATGAATACATCTTCAGGTTGAGATTCAATAACCTCATTCACTTGTTATCGTCTGCTCTGATGCCTTTGGCCCTACCTTGCAGGGCTCTTGTGAGAAGTATAGCAATGACATACATGGCATATTATGATAATTCTAAAGCATGATAGAAATGCTATTTTTATTCTTACGTTCTCATATCTTCAGCACATTTTCCCCTGCTGCATTATTCCAGCTATCCCTTATCAAGCTATCCCTCTGAGAAATTGATGTCTGAATGGTGTTTGTGCACTGATTACTAAGAAAAAAGTCTCACCATGAAAGAATTTTACCATTTCCAAGAGTCCTTGAATGATTGACTGGGCATCTTGATTGCAGGTTGGCACAGTAAGGCGAAAAGGAGAAAACAATTAGGAGCCGAGTGGAAAGTCAGCGTAGCAAGGTTCTGAGAGCATAGTGGTTAGCCTATTAAACTGGAATCAAAAGACCCATGAAGCTTTGGCCATTCACTAACTTTCCATTTAACCTGCCCCCCATGTGTTAGGAGGACAACATGAGAAGTCACACACCATTCGAGATTCCTTTAAGGGTGGTATTGAGATGTATTGCTCCTTATTATTTTTTGCTTATTCTTCCTTATTTTGGGCCTCTTAAGAGGCTTTTGTAGTGGTTCAGCATCCTAAAAGCTTGAAGAAGTAGCAGTAGCAGCATTGTTTGAAATACTATTCCCAAACACCCATATGGCTGGAGGAGCATTGATCGCAGCCCACATCTGGGTTTCCCCCAGAAACAGTAGCTTCCTGTCCATGACTTGTATCGAGACTGGTCTGTGCCTGTTGACTGGGAAGCCGAACACACCTGACTAGAGCAAAGGATAGACTGGCCAGGTTATTTCTATTCATGCAATAGATGGTCCTTTCCACCCATGAGAACTTATTGGGCACTTTTCAAGAAAATGGAAGGCCAGCAGGAGAGGAAGCGGCAGTGGATCAACAGCATGCAGGAAATGTGGCCTACCTTGAGTTATTGTTGCTGCCTATTTCACAGACATCAATAAATTGTCCCTTGAATTAAAAAAAATGGGGCAGCTTCCCTAGATACTGTAGTAACAGAATGGGCCTATACAGAGGATACTACTGGCCTGCTTGGCCCCTCTTTATGAAATTAGGGATAGGCTCATGCGCTTCCTGCTCCTCCTCCGGGGCTGCTTTATCCCCTTTTCTAATCATGGGGCAGGGGGAAGGTTCCCTCCCCCATACTATTGGAAAGTAGTGTTTGGCTCACATGGGAAGAGCTGGTCCAACAAGTGTCATTCTAAAGCAGTATTCCCAAACCTTTCAGCACGGGGTCCTACTCTTAAAAATGACTAATGCAGAGATTTTCAACCGTTTCCATCTCACGGCACACTGGCAAGGTGCTAACATTGCCAAGGCACACCATCAGCGTTTTGACAAGACACACTGTGCTGCTGGTGGAAGACTTGCCTCCCCATTGGCCTTACTAATAAATGACCCTTCCCCAAGTTCCCAAGGTGCACTTACAGACCACTCACGGCACACCAATGGGCCATGGCACAGTGGTTGAAAATGGCTGCTCTAATGGGATCCACCTAACTTTGAGACTTAGGGCCCAATCCTATCCCACTTCTTGGTGCCGATGCAGCTGCAGTGCAGCCCTGAGGTAAGTGAACAAATGTTCCCTTACCTTGAGGAGACTTCCTGACTGTCCCTCCCCCCCCACAGAATGCAGCACACACCTCTAGCGTAGGACGGCTATACTAGGGCTGGAAAACTGGACAGGATTTGGCCCTTAAAGAATTTCACTTTACAAGCCACTCAAGCCTCTGTTTTTATTCTTTTCACAACTGGGGGATTCTATTTCTGAAACATGTGTTGAGCCCCATATTCATTGGATCAGGAATGTCCTGTGGTCTTGTGTTCCCCTTCGCTTGGCCTTTGATGCGGCATGTTGGCCTATTTGCAAGTAAACACACACATGTGGCTCAGTTTTGCTTTTGATAGGGCTTAATAATACATTTTACTTGTCAGCTTGGGGGGTGGGATGGGGTGGGGTTCTTTCTTGAGAGCTTGTTGGGGCCTATGTTCATCGGTCCTGCACCATTCTGTTGGCTTTGTATTCCCCGCAGCCTGTGTTCCAAAGTGCACTGAGGCACACTCTTGAATAAATGCACATGTGCTGTTGGTTTCCATAGGACTCAATATATTTTCCTTGTGAGCTATTAGCTTGGCAGTTTCGTTACTCACCAAAAATTGGGTCCTGCCCCACAGTTTGGGAACAACTGCTCTAAAGGATGGTTCTCTATGGATGGTTCTTCTCTTCCCCTCCCACCACAGCACATATTGTAGAGGGCCTTTTACTTATTGTTAAGACTTCAACTGAGAGAGGAACAGTCTGATGACATACCAGCCTAGAAATGTCAAAGGAACTCCCTAACTATGCCTGGTCCATTAGAAAAACTTCAATTTTAGCTGGAGATATGCTAGTATGTTCCTAGAAGCCCACCCCATTCTACCCCCCTGTTGGGGCCTCTGTTAATCCAGTTCTGGCAATCATTCCTAGGCCATTTTTAGTCGTCCCCCCCCCCCCCGCATTTTTTGGGTTAATTTTTTATTATTTGTAGTAACTACTGCTTACCACTGTGTGGCAGCAGAGATAACAAAATGTCATTTGGAACACTCCAAGGGAGTTGAAAACTTTACTGCATACATAAATTTAAAACAGGAGTAATATTGTGTCTTTTGGCACCTTGAAGCCTTGACTAATTTATTGCAGCATACACTTTTTGAGAGCCTGAACCCACTTCAATGGCTGCATGAAGTGATCGCCAAAGTGGGAGGGTTTCTAGATCGCGTACAGAGAATGAGAGAAAATGTTTTGTCTCGAACAAAGTGAAGCAATCGCCATTTCCAGACTCACAGTATCTACACTTACCTGCTTAGATGACCACTTTGTGGAGCTGCTGGAATGGGCTTTGCCCCGTACAAGCTTGTGCATCCCAATCCTGAGATGGGCACCCCTCGAGCATTCTAATTCTCCTTGGCGGCAAAGTGTTGGTAAGGGCAGAGACAAAATATAACTGAAAAATGTGTCACGTGTCATACATTCTAGGCTGAGAGTGTAGGACTTCAAATTAGTGCAATTTAGTGAATGAAATAAAAACACCAAGCCATAAGCCTTGCATAATATGGCTGTTTTAAATTGCTTCAGGAGGTGGCCATTGTTGGGTGGTGAGGAGGCAATGGCTCCAGGCACACATTACCATTTTCACCATATCACCATGAAGATTTAACAAAGAGGCTTTTGGTAACACGGTGGGGCTTGCCCCTTGCACACAGCTTGCTCCCAAGGTGGTAACTGCTGTCAAGTACAGCAAAGCTGCCACTTTGTGATGACGTGGACATCTCCTTCCACCTCAAAAGGAAAGGAGCCTCCAGAGCTTACCATAGGTTCTATACTCCTGAGGTCAACTGCCCAGTCCAGGCCTGCCATTCCATCAATTGCCACAAGCAAACTTCCTTTGCGTGCTCTTCTCTGAACATCAGTGCTCGGGCACCAACCTGCCACAAGCAATCTCCCAGCAAGGCTTTCAGCGGCCAATCTCAGTTCCCTGGAGCACAATTGAACTACCTGCTCCTTGACCCTCTTTAAGAGCTCTTTAAGGCTATGCCTGTAAGAAAATTCAATTATAGGCCTCCCTCCCCTCAAATTGACCAGCTTACCTCTGCCCCCATTAATTAGGCACACTGTAGTTCATGTTCAGATGTGGTAAACCAAGAGGGAATTTACTAAAGAAAAAGAAAGCAGTTTGGTGTGGTGGGGGAGGGAGCGATTTGAGCAAAATTAAATCTATGCATTCAGTTTCAGTATGCACCAGATTATAGCAGAAGGGCAGAATGCTTGTCTTCTGCGATGCTCACCAGTGGTTAAAAGGACCACTCCAACAACCCAGGTAAACCTAGTCCAGCCCTGTTTCCGCGGCCACCAATTTGCATTTCTGTTGCTTCTGAAACTGCACTTAAACAGTCATGTTCTTGCAGGGAAGGGCAGGTGCTACTTGGTGGAGGTGGAGGTTTATTAGGGAGGAAACAAATCTAATCACCAAGAACAGGGAGAAGTTCCTTGGCAATTACCATTTAGGATCAGAAAAAAACAACTGGGGAGGTTGCAACACTGAAAGACTTTCCATCATCAACTCAGAACTGAGCTTTCTTTCATTTTTGAAGGCACATGCGCAAGATCCAATCAACTGAGAGAATGCTCCAGCCGGAATGTCACAGGTGCCCTAGAGCAGGATGTTTTGGACGCAATCAGGATGCTGCTTTTAAACCCATCTTTAACAGCTAGAGTTAGGGGAGGAAGTGGGCCAGTGGTGATCTTCTGAAGCTGCCGGGACAGCTATGGGGGGAAGGCCAAATCAACACAGGAGCATAGCATGCATGCCATGGGGCAGATGTAATGCCTTGCCTCTCCATGGCTTCTGCAGTGAAACCTGCCCTCCTGCAGTGACAATGTGCCTCCCATTTTCTGTGCCACTTGCAGAAATGATGATGGCTTCTTTTAAAAAAAAACCTCTAGGTACTGGCCCTTTGTCTCCTTCCTCTGGGACATGTAGCTTAGCTGAAGTACGAATCCTTCCCTCAGTCAGATAGGTAGAGGCAGTTTTTGTCTTGGCAGGGATATCCTATCATAGGGCATCTCAGAGGTCTGATTTAGATATTCAGGGTGCAATCCCAAGCGCCCTGTAGTGCCAATGCAATGTTGTTGCATCTGCGCTATGTCATTAGTGCCGATGCAGGGGCACCAAGCAGCGCACCTGTGTCAGCGCTACAGGGCTTGGGCTGATGCTACCTGTAGTCTCAGCCCGAGAGCATAGACGGGGAGCCTCCCTTGCGCCAGTCGAACTTGGCTGGCGCATAGGAGGTTCTGGGAGGAGGGCAGGCCGGGAGGAGGTGGAACTGGGCAGGGGTGGGTGGGGAGTGGGCAGGCTGGCCCAGGGAGTGGTCCGATTTGGGCCGCATGGCTTCCTTGGTTCTGCGCTTGCTAAATAGCAGGCGCAGATCCAAGGAACCCCATGCGGCAGTCAGAGCTTCCCCTGGGGTAAGGGGGCAAATGTTTCCTGACCCCGGAGAGGCTCCCCAGTGCACCTAAGGTGCGCTGGATTTGGCACAGATCTGCTAGCCTTGCCAATCCAGTGCAATTTAGGATTGCACTGCCCATGTCAGTCCCCAACGGAGCACATGTACCTGCCACTACACAAAAGTCTGGTAAGGGCTGGCTAGCTACATGCACATACTTACGCAAGATTTGCCTTGCCACCTGTAAGCTCTTTCCACTAGGCTGAATGTCTGATCTAGCTCCAAAATTTGAGGAGCCAGTTACAGGGTTGACTATCATATTGGTGTAGCGGGGCAATGAAGAAGCAAACAATATCTCACAAAATGTCACACTATACTGTATGAACTAAACAAGGACCGGGGCTTAAGGAGGGAGAAAAGGAGTTTTGTATATGTGTGCATCTTTATTGACACCAGAATCAGTGACTGGTGCAGGGACCTGTTCCAAACCACCGCAAGTGGCGATGGAGCCCACGAGAGACAGATCACCTTCAAGCTCTTTACTGCCTTGAAAATAGATTCTTGGTAGAGTGGCAGTTCAGGATCCGGCTGATCCTGGATCAGCTAGTGTGAATTTGTGTTAGAATGTGTGAATTTGCAAAGCTCTCCTTTTTTCTTGGAGGGAATAGTCGGGACAGAACCCAGCCCTCTGGGAGACCCTCTCTATCACCATCTTTGCCCTGCTTGCAGAGCCTTAATTGGACATGTCTGGGCCATTTAATCCTCTTACCTCCTAGACAGAGGTGTGTACATCACATGGCTGGTACAGAGCCTCTAGGGAATGTGAACCTCATGCCAAGGAACTAACCTTCCTTGCATTCGGTCGGCAGTTTGAGTGAGACAGATTAGAGGCCTCGAGGAACGCCATGGCCAGGGTCCTGCAACACACACACACCCCTCATTTGCACCCTGGCTGAGCTGGGTGGAGTAGATGGGATAGAGCACAAAGAGATTATCTTTGTGCGCCTATAATGCCATATGTTGAGGGCCCCAGACATCAATGCCGCTGCAGGCCAGTGGTGTGTGTGTGTGTGTGTGTGTGTGTGTGTGTGTGTGTGTGTGTGTGACTTTCATGATGTTTGTACTGCAGGTCAGCTGAGGCCACCATAGCAGGGATCTGGAGGACTCTGCACCTTTTGCAATAACACCAGTTGGACAACCACGGCACACCTGCTAAGCCCGTCTGTTGGGAGAAGGAGCAGGCAGTAGCCCCCAGGAGACAGGCTTTGGGCAACCAGCCAAGGGTGTGCTAGCATGTTTTTTTTGGGGAGGGAGAAAAGCTGGCTTCTAGGGCCTGCTAGGACCTGTATGGCCCAGGCGCCTGCACAGAGGATGTGCTTGTGTGTGCCAGGGTGGGGTCAGGCCGCACGTGTTGGCAAGTGTGTCACATAGTTTATTTAAAAAAATCCTGATCTCAGTAGTGTTGCCAGGTATTCTTCTTTTAAGGGAAGATTTCTTCAGAACTTCTCCTGAGCTCACCGAACAGAAATGCAACAGCGGAGCAGAACCAGAGCTGCCCACCACACCCTATCCCAACATGGGAAAGAAGAACGCAGTGTTTGCGGACGGATCCTGCTCCGTGGCTTGTCTTGTATGTTTCCGCAAGAGAGGGTTAGAATTCGGACACATTCAGCAAGGCGATGGCAGCAGGGTCCCTACAAACACACTGGACAACCGCGACAGCAGTGGTGCCACCACTCCGCACATCTCTTTGCTGGCGCTTGAGTGGGCTGGCCAGCTGGCTGAACCCCTTTCAAGCAGCCAGCCTGTGAATGTTTGCCGTATTTCAAATGTGTGCTTTCAGTGGCCACATTACGACCAGGCATATGTGCTTTTTATTGTGCAGAAACGGTGCATGTGAGTGGTTCTGTACTGTACATCATGAGCTGTAAATGGAAGAGGAGGAGAAATTGTGGGAGAGTGACATTGCTCCGCTAAAATTAGGAAAAGAGAATGTGTGCTTATTGGCATGGACAAGTGGGGGTCTGGAAGGGGAGGAAGGAGGAGCCAAATGATGCTATTCATTCCTTTTGTCCCCTCAGTGAGGAAAAAAATAGGGGTGAGAAGGTCAATGAATGCTTCTTCTGAGCCCAATTTCCCCCTTCCCTTGTGGATTACTTCAGATGCAAAGGGGATGCCCAGCTTCCTTTTGCCTCTCATAAGTGCAGGAGGGGGAGAGGAATTTGGGGACGGGATTGGCCGGTGGAAGGACCTGGAGAAGGCCTATGTGACTGCTTGGCGTCTCCCTACTGTGACTCAGGGAGGAAAGTGTTTCAACTGTCTCCTGTTTTGCTGCAAATATAGAGGTGACTGTTATCCAAAACTCTCCCACCCCGCACTCTACCCTCTTCCCAAATTTACAAACAGAAGAAAATGGTCTCTTGCCATGATGGGTTAATGAGGAACAGCTGGAACTACAAGGAAGGTACTCAAGAATGCCCCCTGGAGGCCTATGTGATTTCAGGAAATGTGACCGGCCTAAATTATTTGATTTTGGCACACAGAAGATGGAGACCATAGCAAGATAGTAAGCCCCTAAATGCAGGTTGTCAAACATGTTTAATGGTCTTTAACTTTAATAATGCATGTTACAGCACTGGGAGTGCACTGGTATTTGACTGTTCAAATGAGAGAAATTTCCTTCTGCAGGTTTTTCCTCCTTCCTCCTCCGTAAGTAAAAAGGAGAGAGGCTTTCCAAGTTTTGTTAATGAAAGATTAAAAGGCTTGGAATATTTCTGAGTTGGCCAACACATCAGAGACTGCCCCCCCCCCCAGGGCTCAGTCCTGATTGGAGACCAAGCACTAAAAACTAGTTTCAAGTTTTGGAACTTACTCAAATTAAGCCCTGATGGATTAAGCACTTCATGATTGGTTATTTTATTCTTTTAATGGGAACCCAAAAACCTCCTCAGAGGTGACAAGTAATTCCTGATGCTGAATTTGAATGACTGGTAAGAGCTGCCTGAAAAAAGATTTCAGTAAAAGAAACGTCCTCTTCCATAAACAGTCCCCACCGTGGCTTGTAATCAGGAAAACTAATGTGTGATGAAGTCACTGGTGTGTGTGCATTGCTGTTGCCAGCAGTTGAGTTGGGCTTGCCACATGGACACCATCTGTCCCAGTACTTTCTGCTATTGCAGAACCTCACTTTACCACCCAGAGAGAGAGAGAGAGAGAGAGAGAGAGAGAGAGAGAGAGAGAGAG
>JAJKFI010000120.1:2511500-2608464 GCA_029204185.1 Lerista edwardsae
AGAGAGAGAGAGAGAGAGAGAGAGAGAGAGAGAGAGAGAGAGAGAGTTGCTCCTTTGCTCAGCAACACTGACATGGTTCGAAGGAACTGGAATGCAAAGTTGGAGGCTCCTTCCTGGTCTGTGAGTGAGGGGCCATCCTGGAAATAAAAGACAGGGTGGTATGATGGACTCTTCACGCTGACCTTGGGGGTAATACCAGACAGGGAATGGTGAGATTTAGATGCATCTGGGAGTTTACTTTTAAGTTTGCTTGTAACTGCCTGTTCAGTTTTGCTATGGGTGGGTTTTGCTGTGATCCACACCTGCCCAAACTAACTTCTAGCATGCTATATACGTTCCACCTTGTCATTAGCTGCCCCTATTTATGTGTATTTACTTCCATTTCTTTTTGGTTTTAATGAAATATATTTTTATTGCCTGCTTGGTTTATGTTCACTGAGTGAGTTGTCCCATCTCTAGAACAGTCTGTGTTTGCTAACTGTAGCTTAGTTCTGAACAGAACTGAGAGTGCAATCCTAACCTGGCATTAGGCCAGTTAGGCCAGCAAAGTGTGAACGGCATAACGGACACCATAAAGTATGTTTGGACCACTCTCGGAGTCAGAGAGGCTAGCATGTCCACCATTCCCTCTGACTCCAAGAGTGGCCCAAACCCATGTTACAGTTGCCCTTGTGCCATTCAAACTTTGCTGGCCTAACTATGCTGGCCTAACTTCAGGTTAGGATTGCGCCTCACTGCCCTGTGAGGGGAGATGCCACCTGATTTCCCCAGTCAAAAAGGGGGGCAATGGATATCTATCTGTCTCCCATTCAGCTGCTGGCCCAATAAACCAGAGCAGGAAGGGGTGTGCTGAGCACTAGCCACTAAGCACACCTCCCTTTGGTCAGCCTCTGACTTCCCTAACAAAGGGACAACCAGATCTGGAAGTACAAAATGGTATCAATCAATCCCATCCACACATCTCAAGTGGACCCTCATTGTCACAGATGTTCCAGGTTTTAATGCCATTTATAAGCTGCCTCTTGGTCCTTCCTGACACCAAAATGCCTATTCATTATGACTTCATCATTTTTGGGGTTTGCCTGCCATTGTGCATACATAATAGGTGCTAGAGACCATCTTGGGGCCTGTTGGATTAGCAACAAAAGGGCACTTTGTTCAGCTACATCCAGCTTCTGTTTTTAAAGCAGGCACGTTAGAGAGAGAGAGGAGGCCAAGATGTTGACCTTCAACAGCCTGCTACCAATAGCTGAGGAGGCTCTGTAGTGGGCCCTGGCTTCCTGACATGTGCTGTTGGCCAAGTCTTCACCACGGCGACAGCACTTGCCCGTTAAAAGAGCCTGCCCAAGTGCCTCATTGCTCAGGTGACCGAATCTCATTCCTGGAACGCAGAGTGTTAGAAAACAGCTTTCATTTCAAATAATTCCTGTGTTATAAAATAAATATTCCCCACCTTTGTAAAGTCTCTCAAAAATGATATTTGCACAGTCCCTCAGTTCTTTCCGGGAACCACAGGACTCCTCAGTTACAAAACTGTGAAGCCTCTTTTCGACTGAAAAGCTGCAAGATGACTGTGGTGGCCGGCAAGGGATAGCAAGTGTCGGGCAGGACCCTACAGAAAGAGAAGCAGGAGCTGGGCAGAGTCCCTCCCTCCCAGAAGTGCTCTCTTTCTGACACCCAGAACAGAGTGCCTGTTTAAGTAATGGGTCAACAGCAAGGTTTGACAGCCAGGCCCCATCAAATCCTATAAAAAAATATGAATTTGAATTTGAATAAAAATTATTCCAAAGAAAGCTCAAAAATAGCAACACACACAATGACTTGGGTGGCCACTTTTCTACGCTATCTGGCTATGGCAGGAATATTAAACAATGACCCAAACATATGGATACACACAATCATCAAGACCAGACCCTGCCCAAATGGGCCTTTTTAAGTAAGATTGCTGTCTTACCAGCCTTTTCCTCCTGGAGCCACTCAGGGTCCATCTTATTCATGTGCTAAACTCTGCATGAAAGTGAGCTGAAGCACCTGTAAAATGTCCTGTTCCCAGGTCCAGACCCCACTGAAAATAGCAACTACCATTTCCGCATTGCCTTCAAACAATGGGGGCCTCTCAGCGCCCTGGCTTCTCTCCTTCCATCCACTCCATTTACAGGACAATCCCGTGTGTGTTTATTCAGTACTAAGCTCACTCTCAGGTCTGTGTGTATAGGACTGTGACTTTAATCAGCTATGGCAAGCACATCTATTTGCTATCCATAACCATGTAAACTGGCAGCTGCTTCCACAGCAATAGAACTTTTGGGGCATTTCTTTCATCGTTACATTAACTACACATAAGCTTGTAACAGGCTGAGTAAGGTTTCCTTGGAAGAAGGTGAACGTCGCCTGAGTTGTACGATGGCTGACAGATCTGTAGATCTGTAGGGGTGGGGTGGGAGGAAGCAAGAAACAAAACAAGCTATTGGCTTTTTGCTTCAAACTGTGGAAACCATAATTGCATTTCAGTTTTTTGTGGAACATTTGGCTTATGGAGTTGTGGCTTGCGGAGTAGTCAGAACACAGGCTGAATTGAGTTGTTTGTCAGTAAAAGTTCCCATTTTGACTTTTCTGTAGGCTGGTTTTGTTTTTGAACAGCATAACTACACAATGCTACCAGTACTTTATACTATTAGCTTAGTAGCTTTTGCTAGCAACACAAGCTCCTTTGACAAGTACATTTAAAGCAAAAACTTTTTTCCAGTTTCACAGTATCTTCAAAATTGCTTATGTTTTTGTTAATATATCCTGTGGGCTATTTTGTTGTGAGCTAAACTGGGATGGGCAGAAGATAGATGAGAATCTATTCATAATTGCGGAATAATTTGCAGTAGGTGAGCAAGAGTTTCTGATTTCCAAGTGTTGAAAAATAGCAACAACAAAAAGACCTTCTTATCCAAATTAAACTGTAAGGACCCCTGATTGCTAGGTAATACAAATTCAATGTATTTGGCTTTGTATACGAAGGTCATCCCACTGTATGATTCAGAGGGGTATAAGTAAGAACTGGCTCTCAAACTTCTGAGCCACCATTCTGCACCTGGGCCTAAAACCTTTGGGTTTTAATAAAAAACAAACAAACAAAAACAATGTAAAAGGCTAAATAAGCCCTTTTTTTCTCCAAAAGATTGCAAATGTTTATAGTGTGTAACATTACATTAAGCAAGCTATTGCCCTTTCTTCCCAAACTGGCATGAGCAACTTTACTTGCTCTTTATCTAGATATCAGGGACCTGCCTTAATCCTAAGCAAGAAGCACCTGCTCGTTTTTCAGGTAGTCCTGCCTCATCCCCATCCCCTCTGAGCAGAGAGCATTCTCCAAGTGGCACGTACTAAGAGATTTTTCTGAAATATTAGAGGCTCTTTGGAACTGTGGACTAGTTTGTAAGTATTCTACAAGACACAAAACAGCTAGCAGTTGAATTCAAAGGAGATTCTTTAAAAAGATTCCAAGTGACGGATGTTAATTTTTTTTTTTAAAGGGTTGTGCAGACTTAAAAAATTTTTTTGGACTCAAGCTTAATGCAAGCTCAAATTGTACAGTACTTCATAATTTTCTTAGATAATGAGTGACCCTGAGGATTCAGATTTCATAGGACCCCCGTCTCCTGCAGGGCTGCTCGTATTCTTTTTTTAGATTGGAACTAAGAATTTTAATCAGGCCCCATGGGGGGGGGGAGCTGGGGGTAAATTGTACCCAGGTAAAGGTAAAGGTTTCCCCACGACTGAATGGTCTAGTCGTGCCCGACTGTAGGGGGCGGTGCTCATCTCTGTTTCAAAGCCTGTAGAGCCGGCATTTTGTCAAGGACAAGTTTCCATGGTCATGTGGCCAGCATGACTATACGCCGTAGCGCATGGAACACCGTTCCCTTCCCACCGAAGTTGTCCCTATTTATCTAGTTGCATTTAGGTGCTTTCGAACTGCTAGGTTGGCAGGAGCTGGGACAAGCAACGGGAGCTCACTCCGTCATGCAGTCTTGAACTCCCAACCTTGCGGTCGGAAAGCCCAGCAACAGCGGATTAACTCGCTGCGCCACCATGTCCCAGGGTCAAAAAGGGGGCCTGGGAGCCCAAGGAGGGGGGTCTGGAAATTTCCTGGCAATACATTTCCTGCTCTCACCAGGGCCCATGAGAGAGGGTGCAGGGATATACTGTCCTTGGGTCCGGGGTAAAAAATGGGGCTCAAGAGCCAGAAATCTCCTGTGATCTCAGAAAACGTTTGCATATATTGTGTGGAGACTAGAATTCACATTTTGTGTAAGCCTACAGAGTATTATATATTGTAATTCATAGAAATTATGATCCAACGATGGTATGAAATTAGGAACCAATGGGTAAGGGGCCCAAAAGGGGCCCAAAAGAAACATTGTACCCCTGATAAAATTCCTCTCAGAGGCCCTGAATCTAATATTCAGGCATGCCCTGGTATCTGCTCCAGACCCACTGTGGATACCTGAAACTGTGGATACTTGGGATGTCTTTTTAAAGATAGGGCGACATCAGTGGTTTTGCTGCAATAGGATTAAAAAAGAGAGATTTGTTTAATATTCCCCTATCTTTTTAATTGGCGTCCCAGTATCCATGGTATCCGTGGATAACAGAAAATGTGGATACCAAATCAGTGGATACTGGAGCATGCTTGTACAAGATTTGATCCCATTGGTTGACGTGTCCACCTTCCTCGATCATGACGTACTATTTTCTTCTCTTGTGAATCCTGGTGGACATTCTCAGCATGAGTCCTTTCCTCCTTGGGCTTTGCTACCAACAGGTGAGACCATCCATTTTTATAAGGCTATCTGTTGAGGACAGACTCCTACTCTGAGGGATATTTGGATAAAGAGAAATTATTATTATTTTATGTATTATTTGAAGAACTTATACCCCGCTTTTCTCATGCCGAAGCAAATGCCCAAGGTGGCTTACAGAGAACAACCAAGTACAATGTAACCATAATAAGTAAAACAAAAACATTTAATATTTAACAGGAACTCAGCAACACACACACACACACACACACACACACTTGACCAGGGGAGTAAACAAAACTATGGCAGAATTCCAGAGGGACAGAGGGCAGACAGCCAACCATCATCCAAAGGCCAGATGAGATAGGTATGATTTGAGCCCTTTCATGGGTATGAAAGGCCATGAGGAAGTATGTAATTCTTCATTCTTCTGGAAGGGAATTCCATAATTGTGGAGCCACTACAGAGAAGGCCCGCCCCCGAACTACCATTCCTTTAACTTGGGACAGAGGGGGCACTTGAAGGAGAGCCCCTTTAGATTATCTAAGAGGGCGAACTGGTATGTATGGGAGAAGGCAGTCCTTTAGGTAGGCTGGGCCTAAGTCATGAAGGGCCTTAAAGGTCAATACCATCATCTTAAATTGAGATCGGAAGTGAATGGGCAGCCACTGCAGCTGCTGAAGGAGTGGACCTGCTGAGTCAAACCGAGTCAAACCATCTAGCCCCTGTAACCACCCTGGCTTCTGCATTTTGTACGAACTGTAGCTTCCGAACTGTTCTCGAGGGAAGCCCTACATAAAGCAAATTACAGTAGCCCAGCCTTGAAATCACTAATGCATGGACCACCGTGGCCAGGTTAGAATGGCTCAAGTATGGTTGGAGTTGGTGCACCAATCGAAGCTGGGCAAATGCACTCTTAGCCACAGCTGCTATCTGGTTCTCCAGACTCCCAGACTGCGCACCTGTTCTGGCAGGGGAAGTGTCACTCCATTCAGGGCGGGTGAAAGACTTAGTGCCTGCATTGAGGATTTCTCGACCAGGACTTCAGCCTTTTCTGGATTTAATCTTACATCCATACCCCAACTGCCTCCAGGCAGCGCCCCAGGACCTTCACAGCCTCTTCAGTTTGGGATGGTAAAGAGAGAGAGAGTTGAGTGTCATCAGCATATTGGTGACACCTCATTCCAAACCCCTGGTTGATCTCCCCCAGTAGTGTCATGTATATATTGAAGAGCATGGGGGATAGCCCTGAGGCATTCCATATTATAATATAAAGGCTGAAGTGTCGAGCAAGTGTCCCCAGCATCACCATTTGGGACCTGTCAGCCAGGAAGGAGTGGAACCATTTCAGAGCGGTGCCCTTTAATCCCAGCTTGGCTAGCCAATCCAGAAGCATACTATGGTCAATTGTATCAAAGGCTGCTGAGAGATCTAGCAGGACCAGTAGGGATGCATTTCCCTTATATAGTCCACAGTGAAGGTAATCCAAAGCTGTCTCTGTCCCAAAACCTGGTCTGAAGCCAGATTGAAAAGGGTCAAGATAATCTGTCTCCTCTAGGAACCCTTAGAGCTGGGATGCTACCACCCCCTCAATCACTTCCCTAAGAAAGGTAGGTTGGAAATTGGTCGATAATTGTTTATGTTAATGGGATCCAGAGATGTTTTGTTCAGGAGGGGGTGCACAATTGCAGTTTTCAGGATGCTCGGCATCACTCCCTCCTGCAAGGATGCATTTACAGTGGGTTCCATCTAGTCAGCTAGCCCAGCCTAAGCAGTTCGTACTAGCCAAGCAGGGCAAGGGTCAAGCGGGCAAGAGGATGTTCTCAAGCTTCTGAGGGTTCTGTCTACCTCATCAGGCTTTATGAACCGAAAGGAATCTATAGTAATAGTCTGAGGTGCTGGATCAGAGTCCAAGTCAAGGCGAATGCAAACAATTTTGTCTGCAAAGTGCCTTGCAAACTCGCTGCAATGGTCAGTTGAGCACTCTGGTTCATTTGCAGCAGCTCACGAACTACTCGGAAGAGTTCTGCTGGGCAGCTTGTTGCTGATGCAATGGTGGCAGAGAAGGATGCCTTCTTCGCTGCCATCGTTGCCATTGAATGGGCAATAGCTTGTGCATGATCAGATTCCTTGCGCGTTTTTCTCCATCGTCGTTCCAAGCGTTGGCCCAGCCATTTCATAGCCCGCAGCTCCGCAGTAAACCATGGAGCTGTCTTGGCTCTGTGGCAAGACCGAGGCCATGCAGGAGCAATCTGATCTAGGGCTTTAGCTGACTCCTTATACCAAAGGGCAGCCAGGTCATCGGAGGAATCACCAGCTCGGGAAGCAGGAAAGTTTCCCAGAGTCATCAGGAAGCCATCTGGATCCATCTGTCTCCGGCAGCGGACCATACCGGTCAGTGCCCTTGCTTTGAAAGGGTGATCCAAAGTTGCCAGCCTAATGCTCACAAGATAGTGATCCATCCATGACAAAGGAGTAATCTTAGGGCGCAATCCTAAACTGAGGCTGGCATAAGCTAAGCCAGCAAAGTTTGGCCAGCACAAAGGACACCATAAGGTATGTTTGGACCACTCTCGGAGTCAGAGGGCCCAATACACAGATGTGAGCCATCCTCCCTCACTCTGAGAGTAGTCCAAAAATGCTTTATGGTGGCCCTTGTGCTGGCCAAACATTGCTGGCTTCGTTTAAGCTGGCCTAACTCCAGTTTAGGATTATGCTCTCAGTCTCCTCCATAGCCAACCCACTATCGCTATGCCTACCAGTGAACACCAGGTCCAGTGTGTGACCTGCCACGTGTGTGGAAGCTGAGATCCATTGAGATAGGCCCATGGTTGCCATGAATTCCCGAGCCGCTGTAGTCTCAGGGGCATCAGCATGGACATTGAAGTCCCCCAGCACTAATAGGTGTGAAATCTTACGTGTTCAGTCGTAAGTCACAACCTGTCTGTCTAGACCAGAAAACAGAACAAAGTGGATGGGTGATGATTTGCCATGTGCCGTCGTCCATCACCCCACCCATACTGGAGGCCTCAGTTCTGCTCCTAACTGTTATCTTGTCACAGGGTGGTATTTGCTCATTTGCAAAATGGGCTAGGTACTTATGCTGCTGCAACTTGCAGAACAAGTTCTTAATCAACAACTCAATCACAGGTCTATCACAAAGCAGTCACTGTGCCTTAGAAGAGCTGCTCTTGTGAGTTGCACAAACAATCCAACTAACACAGACTTTCAGTCTGGCTGAGGAATGGGCTCCCACCAGGAGAATTTATTTTCCTTTACAGACTGGCCAACTTGGAGACCTGATTAAATGTCCTTTCTATCCCACAGCTCTATATAGCCTCCAGAATGATCAGTGGAAAGCGTAAGAGAGATGCATTTGCTGTTCCTACGTTACAATGGGTCCAGCTTTCCCTAAAGAAGGCAGGTATTCTGCTTTATTGTATCTTCCTGACACTTAAACCACAATATGCTGCATCTAGAACAATATGGTTCTGTCCCCAACTTGTGAGGTCAGTGTAACTTGAAACGTTGACTCAAAAGTATTGAACAAGTGTGAGCAGCATCTATTGGACAGAACCAGTGCAGTCAGGACAATCAGTGACACGACAACTCCCCCATGCCGTGACATGCTGGGATCTAACATCGGTGTTCAGCCTGCCAAGAGGAACTTGCATGGGAGCTGAAACCACAGCTCCAGATTCACTCACTAGCATTAAGCAAGCGACCATTCTCTTAGCATTGGGCTTCAACATGCCTTTTACCGCCCAATCCTAACCTGCGTTGGAGCAGGCAGGCAGGCCTGAGATGTATCCTAACACAGGCTGGGAGGCAGCAGCAGCTCATCACGGGGCAAGGGGATGTGTTCCCCTTGCCCCAGGGTAAGCCCCAGCCAGCCTATGGGGTGGCTTGCGTCTGCGCCTGGAATGTAAAAGGCGCAAGGCCACGCAGCCAGGAGCCGCCCGAATCAGGGGCCCCCAGCCCAGGGATGGGGGTTAGGAAACAGCCCAACGGCTGTGTCCCGTCTTTGCCCCCCTCTCCAACCATGGCGCCGCCCCATTACGCTCATTACGCCTACCTCCGGCACACCCTTGGCACAGCTCTGCATCAGCAGAACTCAGCTGGCGCATAGCTGGCACAGCTGACAGGTGCAGCAGTGTACATGCGCCAGAGCTGCTGCTTGCGCAGGCCCAGCAACCAAGTCCGTGGCACAGACACACCTTATAGCACATTTCCAACAACACTGGTCTGGCCCAAGAGTGCTGTGCCGGCACAATGCCAGGTTAGGACTGTACCCATAAAGAGATAACTGCCTGCCCTGACAGCACTTGGAAGGATTGTGTCTATAACGTTTAGCACATCTTTAATATCTTGCAAACTATATAGCATGTTTTATTACTAACGTTAAAGCAGAGCGTACAGAACCTCCTTGCCTGTTTCCCACATGCACCCCCCCCCCAACTGTGCAGAAAGACTTTGTAGATGCATCTCATATTACTGGACAAAGCAAGCAGCCCAGTCCTAGGCCATTCTGAGAAAGGTAGGTTATGGTGTATGTCCCTTGACATCAGCTCAATCACAGCCCCACCAGCCAAGCTGAAGCCTGCCCTGAAGCAGCTCCAGTTCCACTGGCGGACGGCAAATGCTGGACACAGGCAAATGCTGTAGTGTCACTGTTGGCATAGCTTCAACTGGCATGAGCCCCAAAGTGGAGTGTAAATGTGGGCAAGACATGGGTGAGACAGGCAGGAACTAGCAGCTGCCATAACCCAAACCTTTCCAAATGATAGACATGCCTCAAATATTAGTGGAACACTACGCCAACCCTGGAGCTGGTGCCTAAGTCCCCAAACCCTCAGGAGACCTTGCGGGGGGGGGCAGACAAACTCCCCAAACTCCTACCATCCATCCTGCTCATGTTTTTGCAATGGAGCACAGGATAGTGACTACATTCCGCAGCCAATCACAACACTCCAGCCTCAGTGCTTAACCCCCTGCAGGGAGACTAGACCTCAGATGACAGGGTGCGAGGCAAGGGCTATACCTCCCTGGCCTGAGGTTGTGAACCCTTAGAGCACACACATAGGAACTTAAGAGTGCAATCCTAACCTGGAGTTAGGACAGCAAAATTTGGGCGGCACAAGGGATGTTTGGACCACTCTTAGAGACGGGGGGGGGGATGGCTCACATCTGTGTGCTGGCCTCCCTGACTCCAAGAGTGGTCCAAACACTCTTGTGCTGGTCAAACTTTGCTGACCTAACTGTACTGGCTAACTCCAGGTTAGGATTGCACTCTTAGTGACCGGAACTGTGGGGACACAATGGGAGCATTATGTACAAACAGCTTACTTCTGTCCCACCACTTCTTTCCATCGTTCCTGGTTCACACTTGTCTTTTCAGGATTCTTATTGCAGCTCTTCTGTCTCAGGAGGATTTCACACATAAACACCCAGGTGGAGCCTCCACATCCCCACCCCAGCATGGGAGCAAGGACAATGCATCCCACACAGGTGAGCAAAGGAGAGGTGCCAAGTCCGTGACTTAAAGGATGGATGCTGCATCTCTGTCTCAGGCCTCAACCTTCCCTCTTTCATTTATGGCACATTTATGTGCCTTTGCTATAAATGGTGTTGCCTAACCATCCCTTCGTTTTGCAACTGCTAATAACAGTGAATACTATATATAGTCTCTCTTGGTGAATGCCAGGGACTCCAGCTATTGCTGCTGCTGACCAAACACTCACCTGGAGCCCTTTGGATTTTCAGGAGTGCAGCATTGACACATGGTGGGAGTAGAGCCATCATTTTCCACTGAGTTCCCCTGCAAACCCCATCAGAAGAGGAAAAGGTCATGCGCTGAGCCACCATGCTGTCCCCCCCAATAGGGCACTGCTGCATGTGCACTGGGGTGCACAAGTGTTGAGTATGCATCTTGAACCAGGGACCCCCGTGGAGCTGATACTCGCTCCGTATTCCCCTTTGCTCTCCCCAAGCAGCTGTCACCTTTTGTGTGGCCAGTCGCATGGAAGTCTCAGCAGGCTTCGCAGCAGTGACCAGTGTGAGTCCAGTTGTTCCTCTGTAGGGCTGCTAACTTCCTAGTTCCAGAACAGAGCTCTGGCTTCTCTCTTTTTTTTTTTTGCAAAGTCCCTGAGAGGCAGGGTGACCTGATGTCATAACCAGAAAGGAGGATGCAGCACCCCAAAATATAGGACAGTCAAGAACAAAATGTAGGACATTACAAAATGAAAGCTAAAAACAATCATATACGTAGATTTTGGGATGTCTTCTCCTTGAAAGCAGCCTAACAAATGAAGGAATAAAGGCGAAACATGCAAGCAAGCGATGTGGACAGCCCCTCTTGATGCTAGCACCCGCTGTCTGTCTTGAAATGTAGGATATTTTGCAATGTACCCAGGACAGAAGGTGGAAATGGGGGACAAGAAGTCCGGGGAAAGGAGGACGTCTAGTCACCCTGGCCAGACCTCACTGACCCCTGATCTTTGGTGGGCTTCCAAGTTCCAAGATAACTTGGAAGGGACCTACAAGATCAATGTTGGGGGCTGAGCTCACGCCCTGAGATGAGGCTGCCCAAACCCAGCCGCCGGGCACAGGGCTTGACCACTGCTCAGCTGGCACTCCCTGTTAAAGCCGCGCCCTGGCCAATCCCATGGTTTGAATGGAGCCAAGCCAATGTCGATGGGGCCATGACAACTAGGATGCTACGGCTGGGAATGCTGGGCGAAGAAAGTGTGAGAGAGTAAAAGGAACATGAATCCAAAGCGTGTCAGGGCTCAAAAGCCTTTACACTGGTGAATGAGGAGAACTACAGGCCAGAAGTGAGGGCAGGAGCAAGGGCTGGCCTGGTAGACAAAGCTGGGCCACCTGGCAGAGCACCGCTTGATGCCAACTGGGGCTGTTGGTGGAAGAGAAAAAAAAAAGTGGCTAGAACACCCTTCCCATGAACATTCTGCAGCTACTAAAGGGGGGGGGGAAGGTGCAGGCTACTATCAGTAGCCAGATGACACTTCCTTGATGCTCCAAGGTGGGGCAGAAGGACTCCAGGGGCTGCCCCAACACCTCAAAATGGGATGCTCCACAATAATTGAGTCCAACCCCCTGCAAAAAGAGGCTGTCTACAGTAGTGTAGCTAGAGGGTGAGGCAAAATGGTAAGTACTGCAGGCACCACAATGCAGAGAAGAATGGAGCCCCGAGTGCACCCATGGCAGGGTGATGAAACCGCGCCCCCTGCATGTCACCCTGCCCCCATGCGTCACCCTGCCACACCTCCCTGCGCCCGGAATAGCTCCATAACAGAGCAATACAGACACAAGGGTGGGTGGGTGGGCAGGCCAAAAGCCGCGCAGGTCCTTCTGCGCAATGGCGCCTCGCCGCTGCCGTGCCAGCAGCGCCCATGGCTCCCGCCACCCCTGGCTGCACCCTTCCTCCACCCCTGCCACAATGCGCTGTATAAGCGGCCCCTTCCACTTGCTGTTGGGGCCATTCCGGGCAGCAATGGCAATGTGTAGGAGATGCTGTTTAGTTTGGTGAATGCCTTCATTTGCCATCACTACCCAGAATGGCTCTAACAGCAAAGCAGAGGGGCTGCTTTGCAATGCAGTGCCTGCAGTACTTACATTTGCTTCTTTTAAGTTACCCTACTACCAAGGAACATTAAAAAGCATACACAATTTCATACATTTGTTATACGATTTCTAAAATTCCTACAGCTCCTAGATTCACACGCCAAAGTAAATAAATGTGAAATTCAATCTCATGCTGCCCCTTGATTCCTTCCTACTTTGAGAACACTCTTCAAATCCTCTCCTCCTTCAAGTACATTTGACCAGTTTCATTGCCAATACTCCTCCTTGGCTGGTCTCAGCTGAGAGTGAAGTTGACAAAATTGGTCAGAAGGCCAGAAAACAAAATATGGGAGATGTGCCTATAGAGAGAACTGTGTAAATGCAACAACTGGGTAAGAAGGACTAAGGGACCAATCCTATGACCACTCTGTGCCATCAGAACGCACATTCCGGTGGCGCAGTGTACTTTATATTACAATTGTCACAAAAAGTGATGCATGATTATTCTGTGCAGCCAGTAAAAGTTGGAACTATGCAGGTCAGGAAGCAACAGAACTGGACATGGAACAACCGATTGGTTTCAAATTGGGAAAGGAATACGACAAGGCTGTATACTGTCACCCTGCTTATTTAACTTATATGCAGAGTACATCATGAGAAAGCCTGGGCTGGATGATTCACAAGGTGGAATCAAGGTTGGCTGGGAGAAATATCAACAACCTCAGATTTGCAATTGATACCACTCTAATGGCAGAAAGTGAAGAAGACCTAAAGAACCTTCTGATGAGGATGAAAGAGAAAAGTGCCAAAATTGGCTTGAAGCTCAACATTTTAAAAAAACAACATTAAAAATAATGGCAACCACTCCCATCACTTCCTGGCAAATAGAAGTAAAGGGGAAGAAATGGAAGCAGGGACAGACTTTATTTTCCTGGGCTCCAAGATCATCACAGAGGGTGATTGCAGCCATGAAATTAAAATATGTTTGCTTCTTGGGAGGAAAGCTATGGTGAACCTAGACAACTTAATAAAAAGCCGAGACATCACCCTGCCAACCAAGGTTTGCATAGTCAAAGCTATGGTTTTCCCAGTAGTCATGTATGGCTGTGAGAGCTGGACCATAAGGAAGGCAGAGCGCTGAAGAATAGATGCTTTTGAATTATGGTGTTGGAGAAGACTCTTGAGAGTCCCCTGGACTGCAAGGAGATCCAATCGGTCAATCTTCCAGGAAGTCAAGCCTGATTGCTCCCTGGAAGGACAAATTCTGAAGCTGAAGCTCAAATACTTTGGCCACCTCATGAGAAGAGAGGACTCTTTTTAGAAAAGAGCCTCATGCTGGGAAAGATTGAAGGCCAAAGGAGAAGGGGACGGCAGAGGGTGAGATGGTTAGATAGTGTCCGGTGACACTTTTGCAATGAACATGAAATTGGGCGAACTCCGGAAGCTAGTGGAGGACAGGGCGGTCTGGCGTGCTGTGGTCCATGGGGTCGAAAAGAGTCAGACATGTAATGGCTTAGTAACTGAACAACAACAACACACTCATCATTACAGAAAAAATATTTTCCTCTCTTTTCCTGTGCCATCAACCCTGATCGAAAGAGCATTCTTTCTCTGCTTGAAAGTGTAACTACACAACTCCCCAGTTAGAATAAATGTACAATGTAACAACTTGAGACAGATATACCTTGGCATGTTGTCCTTGCCTCTGCAAACAGCTGGCAGTCTTCCCTGAGCTGGTAATGTCATGTCTGAGCTAGCATAATAATAGGGACACAAGAAGGCTGAAAAGGATCTCAGTCAGCAGGGGGCGCTCTACCAGAGCAGATATAAACACCACAAATAGGTAGGTGGGAAAGCTGGGATTGTCCATTCTTTTCCAGCTTCCATTGACTAGGCTGTGGTCCTGTTGAGATTTGCAAAGAGGCTATTGGATCCATACAACAGAAATGGAAATGGTGATCTGCAATGTACAGTCAATCTGGTTCCAGTACAGTGTCTATTAGAACTCCGATCTTGGTCAGAATCTGAAAGCAACTTTATTTTACTTTCCTGTCCTGGGATAGAGTAAGGATTAAACAGATTAAGGAGTAGAGTGTTCCCTACACTTGTAAGGACTATTGTGTTCTATACTAAGTGACTCCTAAAACCTCATGGTTTTACCCATAGTAATACCCTAAAGATCTGGTGGTTTATGTGAAGGATTGCATATGGCTGGACTCTGCATTGAGGTTGCCCCTGAAGTAAGCAAGTTGTGGCTTTTGGCAACTGTGAGAAACACAGCTGTCATTATGATCCTGAACATACTTACTCAGAAGGAAGTCCAACAGGCTGCCCACATGGCCTTCGCAGAATCCAATGCAGCTTCAAAGTAGGCACGAGGTCTCCTCAGAGCGATGTTTTTTCCCCTTACCCCAAGAAAGTCCCAGCCTGCCCTATGGGGCTACTCAGATCTGTGCCTGCTAAATAGCAGGCACAAGTCTGAGCGGTCCCATGAAAGATCAGCATGCCTGGGAAGGGAGTTAGGATATGGCGGAGGCCTGCTCTACTGTTCTCACTCCCTCCGGGGCCTGAGCCACCCCTTCTTGGCCCTCCCCCACCCAGTGGGAAGAGTCCACTGAACCTATGAACAATGCAATGGCTTAGCATGCCCTCCTCTTTGGCAACACTGTTGTATATACATATCCCAAATGGTTTTAATTTGCCTGAGTGCCAATATGTGAGGCATCTGGTCAAGAAAACTGAGTCAAAATTGAGCAGTGAAACTACCCTGACAGGTGACCCAGAGGCAAAAGCTCAACGTGGAAATAACGCTTCTGTCAACCTCTTATCTGGTAGTTGCTGCTGGAGGAAGAAACGGAATATGCTTCACATGCTCTTGGCCAGTGGATGGGGTCTTATTCCAAAGCGTTTGTAAAAGCACCTGCAGGAAACAATCCAAAGGACAGGCTTCCTGGTTTTAGGGAACACTAAAGGCCTTAGTGTTTGCTTTGACTAACTTTCCTCCAGATCTGTTGATGATTAACAGAAATAGAGCTCTGTACTACATCTCCACAAGAGCTCTATCAGAATTCAACTTGCCACAGAAGGTTCTCTGCTTTCCTGATCAAACCAGTCAACCTTGGGATGCTGCAGCAAAGGGAAGGGAATGCCCAGGTGCATATCTCTACATCATGGGTCTACAAACTTTTTAGCCAGAGGGCTGCATCAAATATCTGGCATAGTGCGGAGGGCCGAAAAATACATGCTAAAAACAAATTTAAACATAAAATGTAAATAAATATATTAGAGACAGAACTTGAATGAATGAATGAATGAATGAATGAATGAATGAATGGGCTCAAAGTTCCAGGATTCCTCCAAGCACCAACATACACCACAGAAAATATAGTACACACTTTAATGAACTCCCATTCCCCAACCCCACAAGCAGCTTCCTTAAATGTGCTGGAGTAAATATCTCAGAACCAGCTGATCACAGGAAACACCCAGAGCATGTTCTGAGGACAGGAGATGCCTCCCTGACACTCAGAGAGCTGTCTAAAGCCTTCAGAGGGCCTAAAAACATCGCTTCCAGATCTTTGGGAAAACCAGGAAGTGATTATTTTCAGCCTTCTGTAGGCATTCCGAGGGCAAGGGGGCTGTGCACAGCCTCCGTGGACCTCAGAACACCCTCCACACACAACCAGAGCACAGCTTGGAGGGCGCAGCCCATGTCAGCAAGGTCAGGAGGGCCAGAGACTCATAGGGGACCAGAGCTCGTTGCAGGCTGGATAGAGGCTCTCCGAAGGCCACATCTGGGTTGGGGTTTGGAGACCTCCGCTCTACATCATGAAGCCCATCAAACCAGCGTAGCGTCCTTGCAGCTCAGTCCTATTTGGACTCTAGGCTGATGGTGCATGGATGCTGGCACAATGTTTGTCATATCCTAAGCCCATCCGGGCAATGCCATGCAGATGGCTCACTGATGCTGGCACCATCACCACCAAATGCCAAGCCTATCCTGGCAAAGCAACACTGGCACAGTCTTTCCCAGTCACACTGCCAGCATACATGGAAACACTGGCACAGCCTGTTATGCATGGAGAGGTCCTCTGATGTCAACACACAGTTGTCACATCATGGCCATGACTTCGGTGCATCACCACTGTGACATCAGCAGCTCATCATCATGACATTGGTGCTGTCATTGGTGTGATGTCCATGTGTTTTGCCAGGACACTGGCTCGTCATGGGTATGATCTGCAAAGAACCAATCACTGCAGCTAATCAGCCCCAACACTGGTGGCCAGAGAAGTGCTGTCAGGGTAAACTGAGCAGGGGCACAGCCAATGTGTAGAGGTGTTTTAAAATGGTGTTATTTTTTCACAGATTTCATGATTTGTGTGTTATACACACAACTGTGTTATATGTTTTTATTCCAAGTTCTCATTTTTATTAATTTTAAATGCTTTAAAAGTACTAGGTAGGTAATACAGGTGACATAGTGTCAGCAGATGCAGCCACAGTTATTATTTCTAATTGGAAAAGTAATCTGTTCTAATTTCTGGAAAATATCTTAAACATCAAAATGTGATGTTTTGTGTTTTTATTCAGATATTTTAACACCAAAAATGTGGTGTTTTGTGCTTGTATGT
This sequence comes from Lerista edwardsae, assembly GCA_029204185.1. Taxonomy (NCBI): domain Eukaryota; kingdom Metazoa; phylum Chordata; class Lepidosauria; order Squamata; family Scincidae; genus Lerista; species Lerista edwardsae. The sequence goes on from JAJKFI010000120.1 coordinate 2,528,506, forward strand.
TTTTAACAAAAAGCCACTTACCAATGAACAGCCAGTGCTAGGGGGACACTCCTTGATAGCCACTTGGAATGGGCACCACAGTAACACACACCAGGATTTAAATATATGGAATATCCCATAAACTAAAGACATCTGGAAAACATGCCTTCCGTCCCAGATGAGAATCACACTCCACCCAATGAAAGTCTCAAAATACATTCCTCATTAAACCCCCGCCCCCATTTGAAGCATTTGCAGCCAAGGAAACATCCTGCGGTGAAGAGGGTGGGTTGCTAGGCCCCACAAAGCTACAGGCAAGATGGCAGGGAAGAAAGAGGTGTGCCACAGGTGTGTGTTTGTCTTAGAAGGTGTGTGTGATGTGAAGCATCATAATTACGTAAAAATCGCATTAAAATTTATCCACATGTACCTACAAGCAGGTAAACTAGGCCTTAACATATTTTCAGCTTTAGTGCCAACCCTCCATTCAAAGCTTCGTAAGTCAAGCATCTGATCGCAATTTCTGCCACTGAGCTACTAAGAAAAGATTTCACACATTCTCTAGTAATTTCAGCTGTTGCTTGTTAAAAACGTTGGAGCAGCTTTATTAGTATCAGTGAACGCCTAAATCATAGCTGGTTGTTCTTGCCGTTAAATTTCCTAACTGAGGTTAGGCAGATCTGCGTGGAAGCCCTTCAACCTAATTCCAGATGTGCAGGGATTTGGCCCATCTGCACAGGCTCAGAGGACACTAATCTTACTATACATGTTTCAGGGCTGAGGCTTGGTACAGATGACAGATGCTGTGGATTTAATGCCTTGTTTTCAGTGAATTCTCAGGGCCATTTCATAATTTATCTGTTTCTCTATGGAAGTCATTCTGTGTATGAAATAAAGTGGCTATAAATTGGGTGCAATTTGCTGCATGTATATACAGTGTACACATATACAGCCCATTTCAGCTTTCTGCTACATGCATCAGAAACCTGCGTTTGTGCAATCAGTGAATGCAGCGATGTGCCCTATTTCCTGAATAGAAACATGGACCATAGTATGTAAAGCAATCGATTCACAGACTTTTAATTACTGTCACTCATCCAGTGTGGTGGGTGAGATGGGACCTCAATCCTATGACTCTTCAGTATAAGTCCCATAGAATGCATAGAAACATTCTGTGCAACTATGCATCAGACCTGGTTTGAAAAATACTGTGTATTCCAATTTCCTGAGAGCACAAAAGATGCTGTGAACCTCCTTCCTTGTTCCTGCTGCTTGCCAGATCTACAGTACTGTTACAATTCAGAGATGCTCCTGCATGCTCCATTGTCATCAGGCTTGGCTTGTGGCAATGAGAGGACTTTTTCTACAGTGGCTCCCACTTTGTGGAACTCCCAACCATGGGAAATATGGTTGGTATCCTCTGCTTTTCTGACTGCATTCTGGCAAAGGCTTAAAACTTTAGTTTTCCAACAAACCTCCCCTATTATTGTCCCCAGCATTTTTTCATTCTTTTATGGCAGATTGCTTTGGTGTTTTATTCTTTTTTTTTTTTTTTGCTTTTGCTATTATGCTTTTATTGTTGTCTGTTGCTCTTGATTGCTTTATTATTGCCCTTTTCTGTTTTTAATTATTGTTGTAAACGACCTCGAGTCTGTTTGGGAGAAAGGTGGGATATACATTTTTAAAAATCAATAAATGCAAAGTCTTATTATTTTCACCTTGCTATTTAAAAATGCTCCAAGTAGGTTACAACATCCTTTGTAAGTATCTATAATAACAATGTCCAAACAATATTAAAGCACAAGTGTATAAAAACAGACAAGGGATGACAGACAAAGAATACATAACAAAATCCTAGCTGTCAAGTAAAACCATCAAACCCATAAATAGACCAAAAACCTATTCATATATAAAAAGTCTTTACAAGATGGTAGAAGCAGACTAAAGAGGGAGCTCGATGAGCCTCCACTGGAAGTGAGCTCCAAAGGTAAGGGGTGTCGCTGCAGAGAAGGCCCTTTTATGCTTCCCAACCAGCTGAGCCTCAGAAGTTGGTGGCATGAGAGAAGGGTCTGGCATGGCTATCAAGGCCACAGCTAACATAATAGCTATTAATAGCAGTGGCGGATCTAGAGGGGGGCAGGGGGGGCATGAGCCCTGGGTGCCATCTTGGGGCTGTCTAGGGGGGCGCCAGTGGCCCCCGCAACATTGCGCGGGTAGATCTGGGCTCTGGAGCCCAGATCTACCCATTAGGAACGGCCGCGGGTAGACCTGGGCTCCGGGCAGCCATTCCTAATGGGTAGGTATGGGCACCGTGTAGCCCAGGTCTGCCCGCAGCTGCTTCTGGTGGGTAGACCTGGGCTCCCGTGGAGGCGCACTTCTATTGGGTGCCCCGGGCGCCATTTTTACTAGGTCCGCCCCTGATTAATAGCCCAATATGTCCAATCTCTTTCAATATCATCTGTGGGCCAAACAAGATGTGAAGGTGGAAGATTTCTGTGCAGAATTTAGGCTGCCACCAAATCATGTCGAAATGAGGTAGTATGGAAGATTTAAAGTGCTGTACGGCACAGTTGGGGAGAGCTCCTTCTGCTTATCTATTCCTCCTGAAAATAAATTAAACAACTATTTTTCATCCAAGCTTGAGTTGAGGGAGGCTTGAGAAATAACCCCAATCAGAGAAATGTTGCTTTACAAAAAGCATTTTCAGATAAAAAAATCCACACGCAGGGTAGGGGTTTGGCTTCCCTGCCCCTGCGTTGCCCTTTATACAGTGCCCTCCCCTGTGCAGCTTTATTTCAAACAGTACGATCCTACTGCCATCATGTCTGGCTGCACTTCATTGCGCCAGTAGAGATCAGCACATCTTGTGGCACTGAATTCCATCAGTTAATTACAAGTTCCTGTGCAAACACACTTTCATTTTTGTTTGTTCTGAATCTCCTGCCAATCAATTTCATTGGGTGACCCAGAGTTCTACAGTTGTATGAGTGGGAAGAATGCACAGGTGTGCCCCAGCATCCACTGATTCAGTATCCACAGTTTCAGTTATCCATGGATACCATGGATAGTGGGACTATTGAAAAGATAGGGGAAGATTTCAAAAATCTTTTTTTTTACCTTGTTGCAGCAAAGCCACTGATGCTCCCCTATCTTTAGAAAGGTATCCCAAATATCCACGGTTTCAGGTATCCACAGTGGGGTCTGGAACAGAACACCAGTGGATACTAGGGCATGCCTGTACCTGTATCCACTTTCACCATCACCAGGCTGGGGGAAGGGCAGCATTTGACACAGCACCTGAACCATCAGGAGGTTTTAGGACGGCCCTGCATCCATTATTTTATAAACCTCCACAATGGAAGTTTCATTTAATTGTCTTCTAAACTAATAAGCCCCTCTTAGGAAACATGCTCCATACCACAACTTCCCTCTCGATCAGGTTGGCTGCCTTTTTCTGCCCTCTTTTCAGTGCAGCATCATGCACTGGCACATATCTTGTACCTGGCTTTTTAATTTAGAAAAAAAGACAATTAAATGAGAACACAAAGATTTATAAAATTAGTGGATTAAATGGATGGATATATTTTTCTCCATGTTTCCTGGGAAGGGGCGGCGAGAACGATGAGCCAAAACTCCCTGGACAGGAAGGTCACAAAACCAAACGCGCATCGCACGCTGGCTCAGGAAATAAGCATGGGGGGGGGGAGAATATAGGGCGGCTACCTCATCTCCTCGCCTCGGTGGGAGGGCTGGTCATGCCTACCAACATGGTGGAGGTGTGCATGGCCAGGAGCGAGCACGCGCCCGCGCGCTTGCTCCAGCCTGGGCTGCGGCTCCTTTGTGTCTCTCTCCAGGAGAAAAGGCTGGGGCGTTTGCTTCCAGCCCGTACGACGAAGAAGCGGGGGGGGGGAGGAGGAGGAGGAGAGAGGGAATCCCAATCTCCTCTGTGTCCCTCATTGCCGCGCGTGTGCGTCTGCGAGATCAATGGAGCTGCAGGCTCCCCCCACCGCCAAGGACGGCCTGCTTGCTGCAAGGCGCGCACGCGCCCCACCTACCCTGGGCTGCAGCTGGCTTCTCTTCGGCCCTGTTACAGACACTACCGCCTCCTCCTACCCAGGGCAATTACCTGTCTGCAAGCCCCGCCCCCGCCCTGATTGACGGTCCGGATCACGTGGGGAGGGGGAAGGCGGAGGACGGCGGGGCGGGCGCTCGCACCTGGAGCGGGAGGGGAGGGGAAAGTGGATGGGGATGCGCTCGGTTGGGGCCACTGCCTCCAGCCTCTCCGCCGCAGCTGCCGCCGAGCCAGGCCGACTCCAGCTCCCGACCCCGGCAGGGGTGCCATGGTGGCTGCTGCCCCTGCTGCCGCCGCGGCCATGAGGAAGAGCTTCCTGGTGCCCGAGATCAAGCCCCTGGATCAGTATGATTTCCCTCGGGCGCGCAGCGCTGCCAGCCTGGCCTGGGTGCTGGCCAAGGGCTACGGGGGTGCAGGTACCGCTGGCGCCAGGTCGGGGGGGGTGGGGAGCGGGCAGGGCGGGGAGCGGCCGAGCATTTGTTTCCCTTTCTCAGCTTTGTAAGAGGAGGGGCGGGAGGTTCCGTGGCTCTCCGTAACTAGACCGAGGCAGTGATTTTTCGCCCCTTCGAGGCGCTATTGCGACCCGATCTCTCGGTGGCGGCTTGCAGGCTCCAGGGGCTGCTTCTCGGCTAGATTCTCGCCCCCTTCCTCCCATCCCTTCGGGGAGAAGTAATGAGATATTTCCTTCCCCCCCTCGCTCTGGGCTGCACGGGCTTCCCTACCTGCCAGCATCCCGCCAGTGATTGGGTTGGGGGGGGGGCTGCCGTGGCAACCCACATCCCACCCTTTGAGTGCTAACAATGGGCTCGACTCGGTCGCCGCCTTCTGGTCCTGATAGCCCGGGCGGGGCTGGCAGAGCCAGTCATGGCTCGTAGGGAGGATTTCCAAGCAGGTGCTTGGTGTCCCCAGATGGAGATTGGGAGGGGAGGACCCGCTCTGGGTCTGTGCGGGGGCTCCTTTTTGTTGTTGTTAGGCAGGAGAGTGAAGGGGGCTGCCGTGATGGAGGGGGAACGGGTGGATGCGTTCTGCCATGTCTGTTGTATCTCCTTCCCAGACTGTCCAGCCTTCCTCTCCTGAATCTCTCTCTTTCCCGTCTTCGGTGAACCCAGTTTCTCCCAAGCTTCTCTTGGCTTGTCAGTGTGCATGCCTAGTGTGCTGTTAGGTGGATCGGGGCAGATCACCCTGGGGTCCCCTTGGTCTGTGGAGCCCGAGGGTGTCATTGGTGCCCCACCCTACTTGCCAGCCTTGGCAGATGCTGGGAGCAGGATGTTGCTGGAGGTGTTTACCTTTGTTCACTGGCATCATCGCTGATGTAAAATTCCTTAAGGGGAAGCCTGGCCACGGCAGAAGCATTTCCTCAGCCATAGCACTCCAGACTCTTCCTTGTTCCTAGGCTAGGCTGTGACTGCTGAAAAGGGAAGAGAGGGTGGGTGTCATGAATGCCATGCTGGTGCTTGATCCCTTGGGTTCGCCTTTGGCATAGAATGTCCACCTCGGGGCTAGGTTGTATCGGCTTGTTCCCCTTCAGCTCCCTGGAAATCCCAGGCCCAAGAGCCTCGGCATCTTGGCAACTCAGGGGCTCCAGCCGCTATTCTCTTTGTCTCTGCCAGGCCTAGAATTAATGTCTTGTGAGGGTTTGCAGATTGGCCTTGCTCACATTCATGATGGGGAGCAGACGGGAGGGGGTAGCAGACACTCCCTGGTGGGGATTGACCTTCTTGTTGCTGCTTCATAAAAGTGGCTGCCTTTATCACTGCTCTGGTGCCTCTGCTAACCTGGTTCTGGTGCTTGCATTCTGCCCCCCCCCACTTTGCTGCCAAAGAAGCAACATGATACTGTGCAAGCTTTTGCATTCTTAAAAACTGTGCTTCTGTTGGATTGCTCCATATCTGTCAGTCTAGTGTGGCTGTAGAGGGAGTGTGGGGTGGTGGTGGCCTGCATATGTTGAGGATGAGCTGCATATGAACTGCCTCTGTCTAGCTGTAGTAAGATGGAGGTTGAGTCTGTTGCAGAGCTCTTGGGAAAAAGTATAAAGAGCTCCATTGCCTGTGCACCTGCAGTTAGGAGGCTGGGCTGCTGGTTAGAGGTGATGGACCTTCCTCTGTGTGGAGTGGGAGGTGTTCCTCTGAGGCTGTTAACATGGGCACAGCATTGTAGGAGGTGAAGCCTGAAAACTTGGAGTGGAGGGTGGGACTTTTCTGTGGGGGAAACTGGAAATATAGTCCTCTCTTCCTGCAAGGACCTCTCCTCCCAGAAGCTATTCTTACCCTGTGGATGAAATGTGGCCACCTGTGGAGTAAGGTCCAGCAACAATTTCATGAAGCAACGAGAGGAAAGGAGTGAATTAATTGCTGCACTTGGTGAATGTCGAAGTGCTGTGTTATGCCTGCATTCTTGGGGGTGTAATTGGGCGCACAGTTCTCCAGCTTCGAGTTAGTGTAAATACATGATCTGGCAAAACCCAAGGGAGAACAGGTTCCCCTTGTCCCTGCCCTTCCTGGTCACATTGGTGACACACAGCAGAACTCTGAGATGAAGAGAGAGCCTTGTCATTTGCCTTGGGTGGAGGCCAGAATGCCTTTGCTGAGCCAGTGCTGGGTTCAAAGTCCAGTGAAGTGTGGTGAATGTATCTGTTAGGGTTCACAGGTGCTCCAGCCTGGAGCCTCAAGGACTTTTCAGTCTGTGAGTCTAGCCCTTCTGAGCATGGCACCTGCTGCTCCATAGCAGGAAACACATGTGGCACTGTGAGCAACTCTTCTGAAATAAAGTAGTGGTAATGCTGGGAGTCATCACTGGGCCCTAAGCCAAAGAGTTTGTGAGACTGGAATGATCTGAAGCTATCCTACAGCTATTGAAAGGCAGTGTGAAGCAGCAAATTAAAAAAAAAACACCCTATATAGTACCATAGTCGAAGCTTCAAACTTATTTAATCCATTAAGTAGTTCTTAACATTTTAATAATAAGTGCTAAGTGCTTGTGGGAAATCTCATTTCCTTCTTACCGAGTAACTGGACCCTTATTTTATTATACATGTATCCCACCTTTCTTTGCCAATGGCAAACCCTTATGTCAAACTTAAAGCAATAAAATATAAAACAAACTAGCATTAGCAATACCAAAATACAAGAAGTCACAAAATAATTACAAAATTAGTAAGTAGCTAAACAACACAGATGAGCAAACATACAGTGAGGCACAATGGAGTTTAAACTAAAAATTAAAGAATTAAAGACTTGTTGAAAAGAGACTGTTTCAGTGACGATCACTAGCATTAAGGGAGATGTCCTGATCTCATATGGGAGGAAGTTCTATAAGCTAGGTGCCACAACAAAGAAGGCCCTGTCATGAGTTACTGTCATCCACACTTCTGAGGGTGATGGCATCTACGGCCTCAAAGGATAGGCAGATTCATCCAGGGAAAGCATCTGCTGCGTGTATGTTTTTTAAATTAGTAAATGGGGTAGAAGCCTTTTGGCCTGGCCTGGAAATCCCTAATGGCACATCTTGCTTTGAAGTTCAGCCTTCTGGGCACCCAGGAATGAGTGTAAATACAGTGAGCCAAACATTCTGAGAAGGAACCTAGAATATTTCTGGGAAAGAGCAGCAACAGACCTGGACACTATCACTGTGAGTATGGGTTGGGCCCAGTTGGCCACCTCGCCCAGAAACTGTTGACTTCTCCATAACTGGGTCAAGAACTGGCTAACCTTTGCCAAAGTTTCCTCCCTGGCATTGTTGTGTAAATTGTGCATCCAAGATAGTTGCTAGTAATTACGTATATGTGTTATCATAGCATCCTGAACCACAGTACCTCTATGAATTTGGCTCTTCTGTGTTGGTTCATAAACTAGGGCAGTCCTTACCCCTGAGGGTTTGGGAAATGGGGGAGGAGTGGGTGAGCAAGGTCCACCAATGGAGGTAAAACCAGTTGCTTGGCTACTAGTCCAGCTGGGTCTTGGGTGAGTCGTGTAGTCCACTATCACTTTTTCAGTGCCACTTATTATATTGTGGGCCAAACAAGCACTTGGGTATTGACTGCTTTAGTGCCTTAGTTCAAATGACAAAGTGTTCTTTCTGCAAAACTTCTATGACTAAAGCAAAATCTCAAAAAATAGGTAGATAGTTGTACTGCACTCTTGGCCAAATGGTTCCTTGGCTTTGCCGTACACCATTTAATTCAGAATCAAGTTGGGTCCAGGCCACCAAATTGGCAGCTGAAATATGAAGGGCAAAATCAAGCCCTGTAGGGTTTTACTCAGTCTCTGAGTGATAACAAGTAGTTATATCAGCAAAGGTGTTGTGCAACTGAGCAAGGCTGTCAAGAGTCTGAAACATAGTATATATGACTGCAAATTATATCTGCAACGCCCAGTGTGAGCTCACAGCAGATTGGAAAATAGAAGACATATGAGTATATTTGATTTTTTTTAAAGGAAAAGCAGGATTTGAATCTTCTAAATAAAGTAAGAACAGAAATAATACATTCTTCAAGGTCCTAGATATATTAAGGCTCTTTGTCCATGTAGAAAGATGCCTAAAGCTGCGCTGGTCTTGTCTCGCTCAGTCAAGAGGCAGGTTCCCTCTGAACTGAGGCTAGTCTTGCAGATGTCCAGGGAAGGTGCTTTGATAACACCCTGGGTAGCTTGTTCTGCTGCTCAGCTGCTCTTTGTCAAAAAGCAGTTCCAGATGTCCCACTGTGAATGCTGTGGCCGGGATCCATGGTTGTCGTTCCGCCTTGATCCTGGCCATGGGGTGTATCTCTTTGTGGAGTTTTGTGTTTTCTTCCCAATAGATGAGTGTTGCTCTGGATGGAGGAAGCTCACAGATATTGCTTTGGAAAAGTAGCGATCTTTCCCAGCCAAACAAATCTTGTTGGTAAGACAAGACAGCGCAATCCTATAAACTGTGCAGCATCGATTCAACAGAGTTGCGTCGAAGCCGCACACTTATTGCCAATGCGGCAACGCCACTTGGCACCCCTACGATGGCGCTAAGGCAGCGGGACTGGCACTGCAAACAGCACCGGTCCTGTTGCGCCCGTGCAGCGCCTCCGTTGCGTTGGCCAAATCTGGTCGGCATGAGGGAGGCCCCCTGTCTGTCTGGACACGGGATTGGTGAGGGGGAGAGGGTGGGATGTGGGCGGGACCAGGATTCTGTCATAAGGCCAAATCCTATACCTGCTCAGGAGGCTGCGCAGCCCTGATTAGGCCCACAGTCTCCTTGGATCTGCACCTGCTGTTTAGCAGGCACAGTTCTGAGGAGCGCATAGGGGAGGCTGGAGCTTCCCCTATGGTAACAGAGCGAACGTTCCCTTGCCAGACGGAGGTTCCAGCCTCTCCTAAGCAGCACAGGATATGGTGCTGGCCCATCATTCTCACCAGTCTGGTGATGCTTAGGATTGCGCCCTGAGTGAAATCCATGTGCCCTGCTTTGAGTTCCTTGGGTGGAGGGCAGTTCATAAATATTTCTCTTCTATTTTTTTTTTACAAATTAAATACAATTGTCTCCCTCAGCCTTTCTACACATCTTCCTATGAATTTTGTCTTTGTTGGCTTTCTAGAACAGGGGTGTAAAGCCTGTTTCATACAGCAGGCGGAATATCATGAATGGTACCTGCTGAGGGCCGGAAGTGATGTCAATAAGCTGGAAGTGACATTGTGAAGAGGTTATGACCAGAAATAAGCACTTGCTTACGAACTCATTAGCTGCAAATGGAATAAAATAAAATATGCAACAACTCTTGACCATATTTCCAAGGTATTAGATAGCCCAGTTATTATGTGGGTGCCACTTTTTGCAGTTCAGCAGTTAAGAGGTATTCTTAACTTCTGCCTTGGCAGAAGTAGTGCTGCTGAAAAGGTGGCCCACATGATAATTGGGCTCTTCTAGGGCATCTACAGGTTCTCCCTTCTCACACCTCTTGGTTTTTCTCTACCCCTCTACTTTGTCTTCTGAAGCCTCTTCCTGTCTCTCCCTCTCAGCACCTTGGCAGAAGTGGCGGTGCTGAAATGCTGGTGCCAGGCTCATTCAGGAGTGACTCTTCAGTACTGCTGAAAGAGTGGCCTGCATGATATTGGGCGCTCCTGGCACTGCCCTTTCAGCAGTGCTGCTTCTGCCAACGCATCTGTTTGCAGTTCAGCAGCTGATGGTGTTTCTGGGAGAACCAAATTATCACATGGGCTGGATAAAGAGATTCCATGGGCCACATCTGGCTACGGTCTTATGGTCACAGGTCTTATGTTTGACACCCCTGTTCTAGAAGGTACAGTGATTTCTAGCTACTTAGTAGAAACCAGTGCGGAAATAGAGTACTTTTGCATAGCCAGTTTCATTTGTGAAACTTAAAACAAAATAAGTTTTGTTTATTTTGAAGTTCAAAATGTGAACTTCAGCTTCTGAGGTCTGTCTTAGTGCTGTTAGGTCCTAGCCAGTTTCTCAGTTTTGTAATTACATTGTATTGGCCTTAATCCAGCTCTAGTTGCATGTAATAATTAGAGGCCTTGGATGGGGATGCGAAGCTATTGAAGGACATGTCCATTTAGTTCAGTGGGACTTGAATAAGCATCCAGAAGTTGATTGGATCAGCGTGACAAGTGGGGTTTTGTTGCTATACAAATATTTTGAAATTTATTTTGCTGTTTGCACCTAAGTGATCCAGTTTGCTAAGGTCGCTGCACTCTACTTCTATCCTCCATGGAAGATGGAAACAGACGTCAGGCTCATGTGTCAGGCTTTACTTAGTGTTTTTTATTAGATTCCCAAGTTCCACCCACTGAAGTAAGTTTCAAAATATGTATAAAATGGCCATGTTGGTCGACAGGCAGAATTCAGAAGCGCTGACCTGGTAATTCCTATATTAGGACCAACCAAATGGATCTTGCTACACAGGATTTTGTGATATTTTGTTGGTCCTAATAAAGAGAGTACTAGATTTTGGCAGTTTCACAATTGTGGCTCAGACTTAGAAGGAACATGGTTAGGGTGGCCCAACTCATCTTCCCCCACAAACAGTGGTGGGTATGCTGCCCCATCCATTTGTTGCCAGCGTGGTGCACAACCCCAGCATCCCACTGCTTGTGTGTCAGCACCCCAGCAACAGATTACCCACAATTGGCCAGGTGATGCGATGGTAAAGGCTGTCTTTGGCAGTGGTGCTGCAGGCCGGCCTACTCACTCATTCACTGTCCCTTCTTAACCTTGTTCCTCTTCCTCTTCTTTGCTTTGCTACCCAGATTTCGACTAGAGCAACTGAGGGGGTTAGAAGAAGGTAGATGGTGTAATTGCTACTCCCCTTCCAGAAATGGATTTTTTTTCCCCTTTTTTGAAAGTGGAGCAGTGCTTCTTCCAGCTTCCTCCTGCTCTGTTTGTAAACAGGGCAACAGAACAAAATCCATGGAGGAGATGAGCAGAGGCAGAATGAGGTGGCCATTGGGCAAAAGGCTCTGGCTGCTCCCCTCTGCTTCCTGAGGCAGCTCTCCTCATGGCTGGGCGGCCATGGACAGAGTGCCTCTGAGCACAGGCAGAGGAGTTTGTTTGCAGTCTCAGAACTGAGCTCGTGATCCTTTCATACAAAATTTGGTTTATCCCTAAGCTTTGTTCATTTCACCAGTCACATTTGCTGCGGTACTCAATGGAAAATCGGAATCCCCTGCCAATCTTCTGCAAATCACCCATAGATCTACCAGTAGATCCTGAGCAACCCTTCCAGCTGCCCCTCCTCTATGGCGTTTCCAGTTTTTTCTGAAGGTTTGCATCGCCTGCAGACTTGAAAAAAGTAAGGAATATGCTGAATGGTGTTTAACCCAGGAGAGTCCCCTGAGAAACATTGCATGTTCCCACTCCCAGCATTTAAAGAAACAAAAAGCTCCATCCTCTTTATTGGCTGTTTGGCTGCAGCTTTGGGAAGTAATCGTTAACCCCCACATGGTAGTGTCTTCTGATCTGTGTTTCCCTCCCTCAGAATGTCATGTAGAACTGTCAGAAGTTTTGAAGCTATCAGAGGATGCCATTTGTCTGGTACAGTTTAGTTTTGGTGAATCCATGTTGGTTGCAGCTAATCACCTCATTTTCTTTTCTATGCTTGCAGTTGTTTTAAAAATGGATGAATAATAATGGGTAAAGACAGAAATTAGATCTCTAATTTCTTGTCCTCTTATTCTCCCAGCTAAATTCCAACACAAAAATTGCTTTTTGCTCATCTGCTGGAATCTTACCTGCCTTGAGAGATTTCTTGAAAGATGATTATTAGTGGCTTTGAGGTTTCTGCCTCTGGTCCCTTTAGCTCTTCAGGGTCTCATTTTGCAGGACAGAAATACAAATATCTAGCACCTCTTTTCTTGGCCTGTATGCTGCCTTTCCCTTCATGTCTGTTTGATCTCGTTGTCTGGCAATCATTACCGTTTTTCTGTAAAAACTGAAGCAAACATTAAACAGCTTGGCTTTCATGTGAAAGTGGAATTCAGGAAGGCCAAGGCTTTGCTCTTCTGAGGTGTTGTATGATTCCTCTTGTCAGTGCTGAAGTTGTGCATTCATCCATAGAATCAAATTCGATGTGCATTGACTCCATTCTTGGGGGGGTGGTGGTGTATGCCTTGGTATGTCTTGAATTGGCCAAGGGCATCTTTGGCCAAGGGCTTCCTGTTATAACCTGACTGAAGTGGCGCCAGGTAGTTCTTGATAGGAATGTGCCAGTCATCTCTTCTTAGTTCTTCTCTGAAATCGAGAACATCTCTTTCTACCTGTGCTTGTAGATGTTTGTGATGAATGCCCTGCTTTTTCATTGAGGTCCAGCCTAACGCTGACCTGCCAACATTCTCAGCTGCACGATGTCTGTAGAGCCTTGGGGTCGGGATCCAAATGGGGTTGCAAAGGTTCAGTTGTGGGGTTGCGGCAATTTACAGGAATGGAAAAAGGTTGAAGACCACTGGATTAGAGTGCCATCAGGTAAAGGGGGAGGCATTTGTACACCTTTGAGTACCAGGAGATGGTGTCCCAGCCCTCCTCAGGTTCTTAGCAATTGTACCAAAATAGCTTTCACTAGTGCCTGGCTTCATGGTAACGTTTTCTGCTCTCTCTAGTAAGAATATTTAGTTACAGTGAACAGTGCTAGAAGCAGGGAGTGGGCAGTGATGGGAGTAAGGGTGGGTGGGTAGGGTCCTGGAAGGAGGCAGGATCAACAGTAGGGGTCCCCAGTCTCACACTTTATTTATATATTGGGATTGTGGCACAAAAATGGTTGAAGACCACTGCTGTAGACAATTCCATGCAGTTGCTTAAGAATTTTGAACTAGCCTAAGATAGCACCTTGTAGTCATTCTATACGCACATGTCTTAAAATCTGCCTTAGGCAAGTTGGGATGTATTTCTGTCTTTGATGATTGTCATGGGAACCAAGCTGACAAACCAGGCTGTTAGATAGGAACCGGCTTGTGGTTGCCGCTATATTCCTAAACCTTTAATGGCTCTGAATATGCAATCCTGTCATGGCTAAAATTTGCTTCTAGAACTAGTCCAGGCTGCACCTGGCATAATCATTACTGCTGTAGGCATGTATAAATCTCCATAGATTTCATGGTGTGGACTTAGAGTGGAAAAAGGAGCAAGAATTAAAAAAAAATCTGCGTAGCAAAGAGTTTTTACTGGCTAACATTAGGGAAATTGGTAAATACGTTTGTTACCATCTAAGCTGGTATATTTTAGCTTTTCCTGACTTAGGATCTTTCTTGAATTGCATTCTGAAACCTGGGCCTGTTTTTTTTTTCCCATTATGGAACTCAAGGTGGTACATGTGGGGCATCTGGGTGGTCACTGACCAAACCTACTCTGCTTCAACAAGATGACTGTATCTTTTGTCGTCAGACAGTGCCCTGGGACCCGCGTGATACAACCTGCCTTTGTTGTGTTAAAGCCCTGTTGGTCATGGGGCTTACGACCTTCGAACCCTAATATTATTGACATTCATTCCTGTAGTAGCAGCAGAGGTTGTAGAAGCCTGTCTTACTCTCTCGTCTCACAATAGCCATGCTCAGGTCCACCCTGCCACTTGCAACACAGAATCAGCAGGAATGCTCCATATAATGGCATGTGCCCTTGTCCACATAACTGTTGTGGACTGTCTCACCTGACCTCTGCTTGCTTAATCGCTAGCCCTGTACAGTGGTTCTCAAACATTTTAGCACAGGGACCCACTTTTTAGAATGACAACCTGTCCGGTTTCCAAAGGAAGTGATGTCATAGTCAGAAATGCAGTCATTGTAACACCAGAACCTGCTGCTTTCCTGAGAATGTTGGGTTGTTTCTCAGCCATTTTCCAATAGCAAAGTGAATCAGAAAGGAGGGGGAAAGCCTATTTACAACCTCGACACACAGCCCTCCCTCTTTTCAGTGTCCCATCTTCTCATATTTTCAATGATGGCTGCACTAGGTGCTTTGCGACCCACCTAATGGGTTCTAACCCACAGTTTGAGAAATAGCTATCTATATCCTATAGAAATGGAGGAATAACCATGATCCTGCCAACAAGCCATGCCCTGCAGGCTGCCCTTGTCCTACCACAATTGACATTTGGAGTGATTGTCTGCATTTGGAGATGTACTCTTGCCCCATGGAGAGAATATTCATATGACTTGGAAGTCTTGGGTTCAGCATTCCGGATTGCATGGAATGCAAGTTAATGCTTTCTCCATGGAGAGTGCGGAGGCAGAAACGTGCTCTCATCCATCCAGCATTATCCACTGATGGAGTTCATGGGTTAGGTATTGGTGTTTGGCTTCTGTATGTGTCCTAAGGATGCCACTAGACTTGCTGTGCAGCAGTTTATTCTCTTGTGTGCAAACTGCAAGAGGCTGGAGATCAGTGGCAGGGAAAGAGGTTCTGAAGTGGCTGCAGTTGTAGAGAAGATCTGGATTCTGCCCCAATGTTAGGCTGGAGTGAGGTGAAAGGTGGAGTTGAAAGCTGTCAAAGCAAACTGCTGCGCTGTGACTCCTCTTCTTGGCTTCACCCCCAATCTAATTTAACCTGCTGGTACTCAGCATATACCCACATGCTGACAGTTTATGCCTCTGGTACGCCCAGTTCCTTGGGAAATTTTCTCTCCATGGCACAATATCGACCTGCTGCTACAGCTTCTCTCAAAATACCACACATTCCGGTCAATGGCTGTATTGTGGAGCAGTGGCCACAGTTCTTCCTTTCCCATGCCACCTCATTCCTCTGGTAATCTGTAGACTCATGGGGTATTTTTCCTGCGGAGTTCCATGGAATTGGATGTCTTGAAATTGACAGCACATGACCACCACATATCTCTTGATTCCATCCGATGCCCTGACAGGCTGCTTGTTGGCTTGGTGTTAAGGATTCCGGTCACTGAGCTTCTCCCCTCTCGCCTGGCTGTAACCCTGCTGTCGAGCCTGAGCTGGATGACCTTGGTGTTCAGGGAGGGTGGGGGAGGCGTCTGCTGCCCTGCTTGTGTTTTTCTCTGTAATCCGGCTGCTTGGCTAAGTCTCTCGCATGTGATTTTTCAAAACAGTTTCCTGACTTGAGTCAAACCCCTTGCCCTCGGAAACCCATGCTGCTCTCTGCTTATTGCAGGCTTCAGAGGCTGACTCTCTTCCCCTGCCCAGTCCTTGTCTGTGTCCAGCAAGACCCAATACCAGAATGATATCAGCCGTCCATTAAGTTTGCAGCTTTATTCCAGTAGGAGTGACTCCAGTCCTCGAATAAGGGAATTCGAGGCCTTACCAGAAGTTGCGGTGTTGCTCTTCTGTTTACTAGTACTGTGCTGTTTTACAAACCAAAAATTGAATTCATTTTAGGCCCAGTGTGCCTAGCATGATTGCTTAAAAATTAATTTAGGCCTCCGTACATAATGTAGACCTTGTTCATGCAAATAGCAGAATGTTGTAACAGACCGTGTTGCTTCAGACTTGAATGGTGCAGCTTCTGTTCCCCTGCGTGAAAAAGCTACCTGCAAGTAGAAAAGTAGCACTTCGTGAGGAAAGATACTAGCTCTGCCTTCCTTGTATGCTGACTTTTCTTTTTTTTACATAAGGGTGCAATTGAAGATCAGAGGAGGATCATTTGTGGGGCATGAGTTGGTGCCTGCTAGGGGCGCTGTTGGAGGGGTGGGCACTCTGGGTGCTAGTTGCAGTGGTGAGAACGGAGAGGTGGGGGGAAAGCAGGAGCAGAGGATAGCCTGCCTGTCCTTCCCTGTGTCCACATGGCTCCAAAATGGTGTGTTAGCAATGCTGGGGGTGTGGCTTGGTGCAGGGGGAGGGCTGGTAGAACTAGGTGGTGACATCACAATGTTGCCTTGTCCCCAGTGCCATCAGAGCCCGTTATGGCTCTGTTAAAGATGCTACCTTCCACATACAGTCTGTTTGACCACTTCTTGAGGTGAAAGAAAGCAGCTTTTTTTGTGACAGGGGGGTTCTAACACGCACACACACCAAATTCTTGGTGAGTTTTCCAAGGCTGTTGATGTTGTGTTCTGCCCTTTTGAAGTTTCTGCTTGATCAGGCCTGTTCTTTTTAAAATGCAGCATTTCCTATTGCGCAGAATGTTAAGTGCGAGGCCCCTTTCAGCCAGGTTGCTACCTGAATGAATGTGTTCAGAAACAGTCTGTGCCTGTGAAATGGCCTTGAGTGATAGCAGTAAGAACATATCAGTTCTGTCTCTTTTCCTCCCCCCCCCAGCCAGTGTCATTTCAGGCTACAACCCTTCCACTCTGGGGCCTCAATGCGCCTTGTGGATTGTTGTGTCTGTGGGTGTGGTCCTGGGTCGGAGGCATGTTTTGCCTCAGTCCATCTGGCTCCTGCATCATTCCTGGGATCCTCCTGTCACGTGTAGTTATACACAAGCCCCCGCCGTCTCATCCTGCAGCAGAGCAGGCTTGCTGAGATCTGTGGGAATTCCATAAGAAGGCTGAGAACTTGTTGCTTTGCGATGGGGCGGAGGAGCCCTCCTGGGCTCATTCCCTTTCCAGTCATACCTGCTGGAAGGTGTGGGAGAAGCTGAATCTTGGAGCCAGGGTTGTGAGGGACACAGCTGGCTTTGTTTGGATTGAGTTGCCTCTAACAAATGTCACCTGCTTTCCTGCTCCATGCAATCATTAACGTGCGCCTGAGTTACCATTTCTGCACATTGTTGTGATTACGCAGCATGAATGGGCATATGCTCAAGGTGTTCTAACCACCACCCCCCTTTGGTTCACAAGTCTTTGCCACCTCAGTCTGAGGTGGCACGTTACATGCAAACACATGTTAGCTGTAGCCTGAGGGCTCCTCCAGAACAGGAAAATGAACTTCTAATGGGGGGTGATAAAGAGTGGAAAACCAGCAGGATTTGGTTCCCACCTTAACATTTTCTGCAATGACTCTTCAGTGGAAGAATGCATGTGTCAGATATGTATTTTTGAGGGAAATCATGTATTTGAAATCCTGAGCAGGGAAATGGTGGGCAGGGGAGGGGTTTATCATTGCCCCCATTATCACTTCACTGTTTTCAGTCACGCCCAACCCCGTGATCAGGCCATTCAGGGTTCTCTGGCATGTGGTGGCCTGTAATGTGTACTTTGGGCCTGAGTAAAAACTGCGCTATGTTTTGTGTTTTTAAACATAGTTTTCATCACCCTGTGCTCAGTTTTGCCTCTCTTCCATGATCACAAATGCAGATCAGAATGAAAACGCCACTTCACTGCTCTTCTGAATAGTGGGAGCCATGGTTAAATGAACCCGACCTTTTACATGATCATAATGTATCTGCATCTGTTAACTGACTATTGAAATAGTTGTCTGAATTCAGTTTGCAGTGAAGGAGCAAACTTCTCCAGGAGAAGTTGGAGCCTATGGGATTATTGCAGGGGAGATGGGACTTGGAGTGCAGAATTCTACCTCCTTTTCCCAGCCTTGGAAATACCCACTTTTCCCAACAAAATGTGGAGGCCGTTTGAAAAGTGTTTTCCATCTATACCATGCCTCTGCCATGATGGTGGCTTACATAAGAAGAGCCCTGCTGGATCAGGCCAAGGGCCCATCTAGTCCAGCTTCCTGTATCTCACAGCGGCCCACCAGGTGCCCCAGGGAGGCATGAAACAACAAGATGCTTGCATCCTGTTGCCACTCCCTTGCACCCGGTACCAGTAGCCCACCACCTTTGTAAGGAGGTTGCACAATCCATCATTGCCTATAGCCCACGATGGAATTGACAGAATCGCTTTAAATAAGGTTTAACCTCAATTTTCCCCCTAAAGCCTGTTTATGATCATGGGATACTATGCCTCCAAGTATGAGTCCTTGTCTGGAGGACAGTTTTCTCTTTTGTGTCCTTTGTGGTCAGCAGCTACACGTGTAACTCAGAGTGCGTGCCATGCTGGGATGTTGCACAGCATCATTTTTGCTGCTAATTAAAAGTGTTAAGGCTTATACCTGCTAGCTGGGAGCAAGAGAGGGTAGTTACCTTCAACATAATGGGGTTGGGAGAGCTTGTTTTGTTCTACTTGCCTTATGTGGTTTAAATTTTTTCTTTAATCTGTAGCCTGCTTGGTGCAGCAATTTCTGTCTTGGGAGTTGGGCTGACTCCTTTCTGGCACCACACGGGGTGCCAGATTAGTCCTTAGTCAGATGTTGTGTGTGGGGCTGAGGAGGCCTTTCATCGGGCAGCCTTCCCATGTGCTGTGAACTAAAGAAGCCACAGCATGTCTTTAAGCTTGATGGGTTAGGCTGAAGATGCAGGTGATGCCCTGAGTGTTTGCAGTCACCTACAAGTGTCTCCATCTGGCCTGCCTCCTCGGTTAGGCCTTTCTCCATTCCGTTATCCCCTTGTTGTGGCAAGAAGCACTGTAGAGACCTGGTGTTGAAGCTTGATTTGGAGGGCCATTCTTCTGTCCGTTCTCTTCACACTCATGCAGGCACTACTTTGTTCCACCCATGAAACCTCCTGTCATAAGTTAGTTCCTTTTTGCCTAATTAGCATCCTTTTTTGTTTGTTCTCAACGGCCCTTGCTTCCTGTCATGTGACTTGGGAACCATTCCCTGTTTCCTCAGCTCTGGACAGAATTGAAGTGGTCCAGCACCAAGTGCCAAATAGACTCCACACACACACACGCCTTCTCACAGTCACATGATAATAGGGGGTTCAAATTGAGTGTTGTTTCACGCTATAGTATATTTAACACTATGATTAATTTGATGCTGGTTAACTGCAAGGGAGAAGGAAGTACTGGGGAAGACTCAGTCTGGAGCTTGGCCATTTCAAGGTGGTCTTTCCAAGTTCTGTTGCCTCTGCCACAATCCCATCACTGCCACTACTGTTTCCTATTTACCTAATACTCCTAGCTTCCCCCCCCCCATCCCTGTCCAGGTGAAGAAATTTCTATCTTGTGTTGGTGTAGAACACTTTGTTGATCAGACTTGGGGCACATGCACACACAGCCCCCCCCCCGCCTTCTCTTCATGGTAAATGAAGGAATCCCGGCCAGAGACAAGCACACTTGTCTTCAAGACTGTAGAATTCAAGTGAAAACACAAGTGCCTATTTTGGTACCCCCTACTTAATAGCAGTTGTGGTTCTGGCTCCGGGATGCAAATGCTGTTGGGACTTCCTGGGCCTTGTGAAAGGGCTGACTTCTGTCTTCTTGTGTTAGTACAAACTGAGCAACTGAAGCTGAGTTCCTGGTAGGGCTTTGGCAGCAACAGTCAGCACTCTCCTCGTGGGCCTGTCTAGATGAACAGCTCTGACTGTCAGCAAGAACAGCCCACATAGGCCACCTTCCTCCTAGAGTGGCAGAGGGAAGGGCTTGTTGCTTTGGGACACGTGTGAGGATGATGGTAGGACCCCCAGGTCTGACTGCCACTGTTTATCACTGCTTCAGTCCTCGTCTATTTGGAATGGCTCCTTCCTTAAGAGGGGAAAAAAGGGCTGCCTTGATAATCTGTGGAGCTGCATTGCCCTGTTTGTGGCTCCTGTTGCAAAGAACAACATTTTGTCCATTTTGGTTGCATCTGTCCATTTGGGTTGCAGTTGGGCAAAAGGAAGTATAAGCAGGTGGTAACGAACGTGCTGGTCCTTGGAAGTGGCAAGGAAATGGGGGGACAACTCCCTGGAATGTTGCACGAACCATACATCTCTGGGGTGGCCCTTCTTTTTGTACACTCTTAAATCTTGTGTTTAAGCTAAGCTATGTTTTGTGCTTGCCTGAGCCCTGTGCATTCTGTTTGCTGTTTTCATGGAGGGGAGGTTTAGCTCTGCAACCTACTTGTGGCCTCTGTTACACTCTGCTGTGCCTCATTGATTGACTGCTCTGCGTTTCTCAGTCATAACCTGTGGCCATCTTCTGACTGAAGCCGTGCTTGGGGGGGGGGCTGCTGTGTTGGGCTGGGGATTCTGCCCCTCCCTCCAAAGCAGGCTGCTCCCATTGTCAAGTGCCCTGAGGACTTGGAGGTGGGCGTGGGCTCTCTGCCAAAGTGGGTGGATGGGTTTGTTTTGCTTGGGCTCTGAGCCATGGGGTGGAAAGGAGCTGGGATCGGAGCCACGAGTCTGGTCTCGTGCAGTTGTAGTTGTGATCAGGTGACGCTGAATCAGCTGGTGAAGCTGTTCCACCTGTTCCCCTTGTGCACTCACAGGAATGTCCGTCCCTCCCAGCCCAGTCACTGGCAGGAGCTGACACGTAGCTCTGGAGTCTCGTGGCCTTGCCTCTGGAGGAAACCGCCAGGGGAGCGCGTGCGTGTAAGCCCTGGCATTATCTTCTGGTCGGGGAGAGGCTGGTAGGACTTTCTTGTTCTTCCTGTACCTGCCATTCAGAACCGAGTTGTGTTGGAGACCTTGCGAGAGGAGCGAGTTCACAGTTCACTGTCTCAGAACAGGAAAGGGAAGCATATGCTACTGCCATTTATTCTCAAGTCTATGGGTAGCTTTATAGTCCCCTTTATAGTCTCCCTTTATAGTCCACTCTTTTCCCAAGGCAAAGTCTCTGCCCCGAGGCTCCTCATATGACCCATTATATGCCATTCTCCTCTTGAAATAAAGGGTCAGACTACACGGTTCCCACCTCCTCTCTTGCCTCCACTGCTCCTTGTAGTAGTCATACTAGTCATACTGGATCCCCTTCCCACTGTAAGCCTGGACAGGGTAGAGCTATCCTGAGGCTGCTGCTGTCAGTTAATTAAGTTTCTTCTCCGATGGCTGGCTGCCAGCGCTAGCAGTGGGTGCCCCTAAGCTGTCTATCTGCACTAGACTTGCTTGGTGGGGGGGTGGGAGCGCTCTTCCCCTGCCCTACAAGGCTATGACTCAATTTTGGAGTCCTCAAGTCTGACACTCCAGTATCCTGCCCTGAGTTTGACTGGCTCAGCAGTGTGTGGCTTCTTCCTTTTTGTTTGGAAACGTGCTGGTGAAGGGCAGGGGAAATCCCTGGTCTCAAAGTGCTGGTCTTGCCACATTGCCTGCCTCTTATCTGTGGATGCTGTGCCTTGGTCTGTGCATGTGGATGTCTGTACTTTGTTGCCTAAAGCACAGTCCTAGCACTCGGGGGGGGGGGATTAGTCTTGCTCTCGCTGCTCCATCTCTGCTGAAGCTGCTGAGTGTGCCGTGCGAGTCCGAGAGAGCCATGCTATGTGCCTTTAGAGGAAAGGAGGTCTGAGAAAAGAATATTGTCCAGAT
The DNA here is from genome assembly GCA_029204185.1 of Lerista edwardsae. NCBI lineage: Eukaryota > Metazoa > Chordata > Lepidosauria > Squamata > Scincidae > Lerista > Lerista edwardsae. The sequence goes on from JAJKFI010000120.1 coordinate 2,550,209, forward strand.
TCTGCTTTATGGATAGCTGTTGTTCTATTAGTCGGGGTGGGGTTTTTTTTGGTTGAAAATTGCTTTTTGGCGGTTAAAATATGTGACTAAAAACACAAAACACTTCATTTTGGTGTTTAAGATATTTTCTAGAAATTAAAATAGACTACTTTTCCAATTAGAAATAATACTGTGGCTGCATCTGCTGATATTATATCGCCTTTATCATCTACCTAGCACACTTTTAAAGCATTTAAAATAAATAAAAATGAGAACTTCGAATGAGAATGTAGAATAAAAAAACATAACACAGCAATTTGCTATTTTAATCAAGAAATTTTGGAAAAAAATATCACCAAAAAACACACACACCCCTATCTATTAGATGGGCCAGTAATTGATTGTGGAAAAAGAAATAAGGATCATGGATCTGTGCAGATCCAGAGCTATGTTTTAGCTCTCAGATATGGTGTGATGCACAGTGTGGTCATATCCATCGTTACTCAGAACTGTTATCATTCACATTTATATCCCTCTGAGAGTAAGCATACAATGGTTCTTCTCCCTCCCGCCCCCAATTGGTTTTTGCAATAAACCCTGCAAGGATGGTCAGGCTGAGATATGGTGACTAGGCTACGGTCACCCAGGAAACATGAGTGGGAACTGAGATCATGTAAATTTACGCCCAATTAAATGTGTGGAGAACTTCAGCCCAAGTGAGTTCTCCAAAACACTGGATAGGTTTAGACTGCCATGTGGGGTAACCCTCCCCTTTCTGTAGGAATCCATATGTCCCCCTGGGCAAAGGAAGGAAATGAGTGTGCAACACCTTCAGCTGATTTCTATGGTATGCTGAGAATATAGCCTGAATTATTGCAGACCTCTATTACATGTCTGTGACTACTGAAAATGGGCTCGGAGCATGTCTGTTGAGGGCTTGCGCACCTGAATACCAGATGTGTCTAGGGCATGTGGACCTGAGCCCAACTCAATGGATCTACCATTTTCTTGTAATCTAGGGGATGAGTCTGTGGGACAGGGCAAGACAATATTGTAGTAGATATTGAAGGGCCCTGGAGAAAGCAGGTAGGGGATCTATGGTGCTTTCTCTTGGGGTTTGCACTGTTGAAAACCCAGGATAACATACATGGGATCTCTCATTAGCTGCCTTTTGAAGTTAGGTTAGACAGAATGAGTGGGCAAGGTTGAACTTGGGTTTCCCTGCATTGGGGCCCAGTGTTCTAACCACTATATCTCTCTGACAGGGAACAGAGAAGGTGGCAGAAGGTTTTCAGGGCTACTGAGGATCAAGTTGACTAGGCTTTTGAACGAACATATGAAGCTGCTTTCTACTAGGCTGGATCCTTAATCTCGTCCAGATATTGTCTACACCTGTCTGGCATTAGCTCTCTGGTCTTTCCCAGCCCTACCTAGACATGCCAAGGATTGAACCTGAATGTTTCTGGGTGCTGAACATGTTCTGCCACTTGTGGGTCCCTCCCTTAGAATGTAGAGGGCATGTTTGGATAGGTGTGGTATTCTCGGAAAGCTGAAAGTGTGCATAGGGAGTAACATGACTGTCTTGTCTCTTGTAGAGCATGTCCCAGCTGAACTGCACGAACCCTTCTATACAGACCAGTATGAGCAGGAGCACATGAAACCACCCCTCATCCGCCTGTTGCTCTCCTCTGACATCTACTGCCGTGCCTGGCGTCAGGCCCTGCCCTCGGGCCCTGATGGTGCACCTGCTCCCAAGGATAATGCTGCCTTGCTGCAAGTCCTGGCCCATCGTGGCCTGGTACCCACCTTTCAAGACAAGCCTGTCAAGGAGGCGGACCTGCACCACAAACCAATCAGGCTGGTAAGTCAGCTGGCAGGCAGGCCGTGCTTCCCACGAGGACTGTCTTGGACTGCTGCACCTGTTGGTCTCTCTTGTGGATGAAGTAGGGGAGAGACCCTGTGCAAAGGATGGAGATGCTTTCCAGATTGCCACTGAAGCCTCGTCCCAGAGTTGATGAACAGGACTGTGGAGGTTCACTGCAAGGGCTGCTGTCTTTGCGGTTAAAAGACTTCTGCTCCTTTCAGAATTGTTCAGCAGGGCTATATTCAGCAAGAACAGTTTTCCCATTGATCAGGACTGTGCTGGGTGAACCTGGTGGCCCGCTGGCAGTGCTTGAACTATGGGAGGGAACAGTAGAGGGTCTGTAAGGAAATCCATAAACCCCACCCTTCCATCCTAACAACTGCATTCCCCTGTAGACTTTAAATATCAGCAGCTAAAGGGGTTGTTGTAAAAAGCAAGGGGGTCAGGCCCCTTCTGCTCTTCTACCACCTTGCCTTTCCAGCACAGATCTAGTGTATTTAAATAGAATCGGTTAGTAAATTCACACTTCACATTCCCCCCCCCCCGGTTAGGTTCCTTCTAAAGAGTGAGATGCTGCTGCTTGGGTGTCTGTGTTCTGCAACGCTCTGCTGCTGTTGGGAGAACTCACATTAGCAGGAGGGGCTGGTGTGATGCTTCTGTGAAAGGGAGCTCGTTAGATTCCTGAATGTGTGTTCAGTGGAGTGGGTGAGGGGGAGACGGTCTTCTGAAAGGATCCCCTTCCCCCAGCAGGCAGTCCGTGAAGCAGACTGTGACCAGATCCATTGGATGCCCCCGTGCAGCCAGTAGTACATCTTCCAGTGCTGTCCTATGCAGTCTGACTATTGCAGTGCCTGAGGGTGGCGAAGAAATGCTCAAGCCTTCCTTGCCTTGCACTCTCTCTCTCTCTCCCTGTTAGTATTAGGTGCGTCTTGTGTGGCGCCGCAGCATCAGGGTGGGGCCTTTACAAGCTTAGATCCCAGACACCCTGTGGGAACCCCTTTCCTCATCTCTCCGTGGGTGGAGAGGGCCAAGGTGTGGCTAAAGCCACTCCAGGAATAGTTTTTCCCAGGATCTCGACTCCCTTGTTGGGAGAGAAGTGCTTGCTGTCACTCCCTGTACGTTTTCAGTGCCGATCTATCAGGGAGCCAAGATGAAGAATGATGGGCTACAGATGGCCAGTGTTGTCAGTCATGTGTGAATTCCTCCGTACGAGGCACAGGACTGGCACAGATAAACGTTGGAGAATTCAGGGTGGCTCAGTGTGGCACTGGCTTGGGTACCACAGGAATAGTTGCAGAGCAGCCATTGTGGGTCTAAGGAAGAATACGCTGGAGGGGTATGTGTGGGTTTTGCTTTTCTGCCATGGTTGCCGCAGGCAGAGATCTGGTCATCTGCTTCTCCTCTCCCACCCTGAAGCACCTACATCTCAATGCACAGAGGAGGGTTTTTCCCCCTCTCTTTCTTCCCACTCTACCTGTCTGGCTTGCAAGCGGTGCCCCTTGGGGAACGGAGTGGAAAAAACGGAGTTTTATTTGCAAGGAAGAAGGTGAAAGGGAGAGGGGGAGTGAATAGGGATATCCCTACACCCCTGTGTATTATGTTCAGTGTGAGTAGAGGCTGAAATGCTAGGGTTGCTGTTGCCCCCACCCCCGAGAGAAGGAACTGGTACAGGAGGAGCCTAATTCTCAATTTCTGTCCTTTTTCACTTGCCTACCCCCTCCCCCATACGTAGAGTTTTGAATTAAAAAAAATAAAAAACCCCAAGAAGAATGTTGAGGCTCTGAGATGAGGATTCCAAATCAGTCATCTTGACAATACATGTTGATGGCCACAATGTCCTTCTATGCTGGGGTATGTTCAGTGTTAATGAGAGGATCACCTGGCGTGTGGGGGCCATGTTAAAACAGAGTTGCTGCCTTCTAGCTGGTGCTAGGAAAGCATGTTTGAATTGGTAGCACCCCTGAAAGTAGGGATGGGGGATTTCTACTTTGTGCTCCCATTACCCAGTAATTATAATTCTGCTGCTGCGGTGTGTGGTGGGAGGTGGGGAGGGGGAATCCCACCTGCTGCTGCTGGTTATGCCAGCAGGCGTCTGCTGGGATTGGTCTGCAGTGAGGTGGACTTGGGTTGCTGTTAATTTTGCCTTGATTTTGTGGAGACTGGGATGGATGGGATGAAGGGAGGATGTCCTTTCTCCTCTGCTTCCTGTTATGCTAGGGAAAGCTGAGGAAGCAGGAAAGCCCGGATTTGATCTTGAGGGATGGAGAAATGTTGCTGGCAATGCTTACTTCCAATTGAGCATTGGACACCCTTCTTCCTGCAGGAAAGCATAGGCATGCCCAGGAGACAGGATGCTTTGATAGTGTAGTGTCTTACTTGTGAGAGCAAATGGATTTCTCTCTCTCTCTCTCTCTCTCTCCCCCTTTCCTCCCATCCTCAAACTCCAAGTCTGGGAGAGCAAAGCTATGGATTAGTTGCTCTGTAGAAGGAGAGATGCTAGCAGCAGCCATGTTGGCTCCCTGCCAGCCATGATATTAGGAAGCAGGCATCAATCAAAGCTGAGCTGTAGCCGTTATCCCATACCCCCGCCTTGCCTGACATGGTTTATATATTCATGCAGCACAGCCAGGTTCATGTAACTTGAGGAGTTAGGGCTATTCCTGTTTCCTGGTGGGAGTGTGCCCAGCCTTTGAAGTGGTGGTCAAGGGAATGATGTTTTTGCAGCCAGAGGTCTCCTGCACCCTCCATCTGGAGGTGTCAGGTGTAGCCCTGCATGAAAGTAGAGGGAAGGACAAAGAGGACGGGGCCTGTTTTTGGTGCTTCCCTTCATGGAAATGGAATTTCCTTTTAGGATGCCCCAAGGCCTATGGCATTGCTGGCAGAGGCTGTGCCAGGGTCTTTCCCGAGATAATTGGCTTATGAAGCTTTCCTATTAGGTCTATCCAGGAGCTGAAGAGGCTGCTGGCCTGGGCCAGTAGTGTTTGGGACTGATTTCTCCTCGGTGGCACTGAGAGGCGTGCAGAATTTGGAGGGTTGGCTAGCAGGCAGTCTTGCATACATGAGGATGATTTTGGTAATAGAGATTCCACAGTTCCTGCACTGAGCTCTCATCCAGGTTCATCTTAACTGCATTAAAAGCTTACTGCGACTAATCCAGCTCTCCTGCGGTGTAAGACTGTGTTAAGGTGGGACTGAGCTTGCTCAGCCTGGCAAAAAGGAGGATTCCGAAGTTGCCATGATCCCATTAAGGCTTCGGTCCTTTGGGTCTCTTCTTTTTTCTTCTCCCAACCTATGGCACTGTGCATTGCCCATTACTGCTGGTTCTCCCGCCCCCCCCCCCCGGAATGTCTCAATAGCATCCTTCAGGACCTTATTTTTGCCTTGTAATTGATGCTGGCAAACCACCCTATGTCAACAGAGCGAGCTGTTGCTTCCTAATGGCAGGGCAGAGAAAATGGCAGGGCAGAGAAAAGTAAGCCACGCTTACTTCCATGCCCCCATCATAATCTGCTCCAGCGTTTGTAGGCAGGTAATACTTCCTTTCCATGAGCAGGACAGAACCCACAAGGGGTGGTATCAGGGCTGTGTCTGCTTTCCCTTGTGGTGCCAGGATATTCTCATGGTCTGCCCTTGTTGTTCAACTTTCCCCATCTCTTTTCTGTTCTTTGCTGCAATTACAGGGCGCCCACCTGGCACTGATTGACTCCTTGATGACCGCGTTTGCATTGGAAGTCACCAGCTCTCTGAGTGTCGTGCCGGGCACTGATCCAGCTGCCACCTCCTGGGACCAGAAGCTTCTGCACTGGATCTCCATGGTAGTTTGTGTTTCTTCTCAGTCATTCGTACTCCTGCTCCCAAGAAGCTCAGGATAGCCTAAGAGCCCTAAATCACTCGATCCACACAGCAGCCCTGTGCGATAGGCTAGGCTGGGAGAGCAAGGCGATGGTGAGCCGTGAAGAACTGAGAGGGGTGCTGAAGAAATGGCTGTGCACTGCCCTAAACCAGGAGTCTCCAGACTTTTCAGTACAAGGGCCACATTGTGTATATTACAGATTTTCGTGGGCCAAAAAAAATCAGTCTTATGAATGAATGAATGTAATTTAAATAAATGAATAGGATTTACTTGGATCTTTTTAGTAATCAGCATGATATGATTCAGAACCAAAGAAAAATACGACATTTACAAAGAAACAATGCCATGCTTAAACTGAGAAATGTTATATAATGAGCAAGAATATCAAATATTTTAAGTTGCTGCAGGTCAGATTTGGCCCCTGGGCCGTAGTTTGGAGACCCCTGCCCTAAACCTGTGGGATAAGGGCAGGTATAAATACCATTTTTTTTTTTGGTTAGGCACTTTGAATACATTCCTGCAGAAAAGTGGAATGAAAATCTGTTATTCAAAAGGTGGAGGGGCAGATTCTTGTCTCTGCCTTGCACTGGGTGGGTGGGTGGGGGACACTTGCTGCCTTGGGAGACAAGCATGCTGGGACCTATCTGAACGGAGAGAGGGAAAGAGGCTTCAGCAGCATCTTGTGGGTTTGGGGTGATTCACGCTGTGTTTCTTGCTGTCTCTCTGCAGATCATCCACAAGATACAGCAAAGCGCTGAGCAGGAGTGCGCTCAGCGGTCTGCTCCCAGTGCAGATGGCCAGACGCAGGCTTCCAATAGCGGCCCCAAGGTGCGTGTACTGTGGACGGTGCCTTCTGAGTGGAGGTTCAGGGGACTTGTGCCTAGACTTTGGTGCCCCTGTGGGGCAGAAGGGGTGGAGGGGCCCTGTCCCCTGAGTCCAAGTATGGTGGGGCAAAGATAAAAGGGTGACTTTCTCCACTCTGGCCTTGTTGTGTGTATGAGCCGCACCCATTTTTGTCCTGTCATAGAGGGTAGAATCTGTTTTTCCCACCCACCCCCAGCTCCACATCTACCTCAGGGTTGGGACTTCTGACCGTGTCAATCTGCTGCTTCACCCTTGTCCTGTGGGGCAGGTCCTGTCTGCTTTTATCCTTGCTTTGCCCTGTGGGCAGCTCATTTTTTGTCTGCCTAGGAAACCAGTGATAATTCTCCCCAAAGACATTTTGGGAGGCCGTCTGGCTCTACTAGGCTGGTGTTGTTCAACACCTGGGGTGGGGGTGGGGTGGGACGGGGTGCCTGGGAGACAGCCCCATCTCTGTTCCTGATGGGTATGATGACCTCTTCCCAGCCAAGCTGCCTGTCCGGCTGCCTGTGCTGAGAGTGCAATGTAGTCAAGGTGTGCTATGTGACAGAGCTGTCTTTTCTGCATCTCTCTCCTCTTCTCCCCATGGCCTCTCTCCTTCCTCTGCTTCAGTGTCCCACAAGGTGGTACTGGAAACTGGTTCCTGTAAGTGGGTGGCTTTACTTATTATCTCCCTGCTGCCTTGGCTCCTGTGCTGCATGCCGGGAGACCCAGAGCAAAGGATGCTGGGGGGGGGGGCTAGGCCGTTGGAGCAGAGGTGCCTGTCTGGTGCAATGAGAGCTCCCCTTGGGGAGTGGTTCCAGGTGACTTAGTTGCTGTACTCAGTTTGGGGATGGGCACTTAACAATCTGCCTAGACTGGGAGATTTTGAGGGCAGAGGGATGCCTGTCCTTGGGGAGTGGGACACCAGCTGCTGGGATGCTGGTATATCCCAGCATCCTTTGTTCTCATCTCCCTTCCCTCCAAAATCTGTGCCTGCTTTGGTCTCTCTCAGCTCCATGTGCCTTCCCGTGGGGGCAGTTGAGGGGCAGGTGACTAGTCGTGTGTGCTGGTGGGGGGAGTTAATGCCTCTCTTCTTCCTGCCTAGATAACGCAGCCTCCACGGGGTTACGGGCCCCCCTCGGGGTCTAGTGGATAGGCAACAGAGCCTGCCTCAGAAATCAACAAAAAGTAAACGTGTCTTTGTTTGGAGGGGCTAAGAGACAGCCAGAGCAGGGCAGCTCATGCCCAGAGCTGCCAAATAGGAACCGCATGCTAGTTACAACAGGCCTTTATCCCTTCTCCTGTCTGTGTTGCCTTCTGCCCCCTCCCTTTTGCTTGCTGCCCCGCAATCCTTGGTGCAGCCAAAGATGTAACCAGGGGATTCTTTGCCCCAGTGGTCTGGATAGGACGCAGTAAGAGACTGTGTGAAGTGATGCTCCGGTGGGGGGGACGGGTGGGGTGGTGGTGTTCCAGCAGAGAGAGGGCTTCTCAAGACTCCAAGTGCATGCTGGGAGGCATGAATCTAGGCGGGGCGTTAGGTCAAAGCGAGGTCCCCGTGCCCCTCTCCCCACAGTCTTGCAAGGCAGCAGCAGCCCTTCCCTCCTTCCTCCTTCCTTGCGGGTGCATTGATCAGGCTCTCTCTTTTCTTTGCTACTGCATCCAGCATGCCATCGCTTTTTGTTTGAAGGAGTCGGGGAATAAGCCTCCTGTGGTAACGTATCCGTCGGCGCGTGCACTCGCCCGCCCGCCCGCCAGCCTGCACCACTCTGCCATCCACTTGGGTTGCTGTTCTTGAACTTCTGGCTGTTCCTGCTGCAATGGGCCTGTCCCCTTTCTCACATGCTGCCAACTGGTCTGAGGCTTTCTAGGGCCTTTCCCTGCCTTCAGAGCAGCCAAGAACTTCTCCTAGAATTCACCAGTGCCATGGGGCAAGAGAGCCACCTCTTGGTTGCTGCTTTTGGGAATCCACCCCATTTACATGAAGAGATCCGAGCACCCCAGTGAACAGTAGTATGCCCTTTGTCTTTCCTGAGCCCACAGAATCCAAAGGTTGCATGTCTGCTTTTTTATGATGATACCTTGAGACTCAGACATACGCACACTTTTTCCTTCAGGATTATTAGGTTCATCCATGTATTGGGAGGGAAGCTGGGGAATGTGGACGCCAGCATACAGTATACACTCGCACACACTCCCCACACTTCTGGATGGGGAGTTGACCTGCTTTGGTCCCTATTGCCATATGGCTTCCCCTCCTGTCTGTCTGGGGTCTCTCCCGCTTCTTTTCCTCCCCCTTGGAATTGACAGAGATAGCTAGTGGGAGGGGCGGGCTTGCACTCCAAATTCCTGGCTTCTGTGGGAGGGTGGTAGGAGGGCTAGGAGGTAGGTATCCAATGTTTGCAATGTACAGTCACGTCCAACGCTCTGCAAAGAGGCAGCACTTTCCCTCTGAGCCTCTCTCCAGCTCATTGCAGCAGGAATGGGGGGGGTGCTCCATTCAGTTATCTGCCTCCTCTTTTCTTCTTCTACTTCTTCTTTTTTTGCTGGCCTGCTGGGTGTCTTGTGTCTGTCTGCCTGCACCTCCTCCCTCCCCTCCCCTTGCCCTGTGCACTGTCAACGCACGGCCTGCCCTGCTCTGTGTGCGTCTCTGGTGTGGGGGCTGCCTTTGTTGTCTTGTCTGCTGTGTCCTGGGGTGAGGACAAGCATGTCTGGAGTGGGAACTGACTTGTCGTTGCTGAACAGAGGGCAAAATTGACTCGCGACTCCTCTCTTGCCCAGCAAAGATCCTCTTATTTAGCACTCCCCACAACCATAGTGCAGCTCTGTGTGGTGTGGGGCCAAGATCTCCCTTGTAGTAGCGATGGGGCAGGGAGAGGGCTCTTGCTCTGTTAGGTGACCAGGCTTCCAACAGAAGGGAGGGTGGCTGCTTCCTTCACCTCCTTCCTCTTTCCTTCATGGCTGCTTTTGAAGGGCTCTTGCCAACGTTCTTGCTTGCCCACTCTTCCTTGCTTTATACCCTTGTCCCTCCCAGCATGCACTCTGCTCTTGGTAGCTGGGTGGGGGGGAGGTGCCATATTGTGCGTGCTCATTTCTGTTTGGGGAGGAGCCTAATTTGAACCCCCTTGATTGTTCGTCCCCGGGAAGAACGAGTGAGGGCTGCTGAATGGAAAAGTTGGAGCCGAACAGAGTAGTGGGTGGAGCCGTGGGCAAACGAGAGCACTGTGAGGCCAGCCGGTGCCTTTTGTACTGATCCCTTCTTGCTTCTCTGCTCTTCTCAGATCCGCTATCGGAAGGACAAGGCCTTGCCCAAACAGACTCCCTGTTTCCCCGCCATCACGGGCATGAAGGATCTGGCCAGCGGCGGAGCTATTGCTGCAACGGTCCACTACTATTGCCCTCAGCTTGTACGCCTGGAGGGTGAGCAGACCTTTGGCCAACTGGTGGCACCAAATGCTGAGCTTGGGGTGGTGTCCTGGAGACGTCTGCTCTTGGGAGCGGCTGTCCTGACGCTGACAGCCATCGTGTACTTTCCCTTGTCCGGCAGATGTGTGCCTGAAGGAGACCATGTCGGTGGCAGACAGCCTCTACAACCTCCAGCTGATCCAAGGCTTCTCTGCAGACTACCTGGGTGGCTGCTGCTTCCTCTCCTTGGAGGACCTGCTGTACATGCCGCCTGCACTGAGGGTGAGTTCTGGAAGTGGGGAAAGTGAGCCGCAGTGGGCGTTCTCAGCCAGAGAGAGGCTGCCACTGGAGGCTGGTGTTCAGGCCGGGCCCTAGAAAGGAAGCCTGTGTGGCTTCGGGGGGAGAAGTCGCTGGAAGGAGTGTGCTGTAGCTCAGGGCAGAGGGGAGAGTCTTGCTCTGTGTCTCATGTGACTGCTCATGTGGAACAAGTGGGGATTAGCAGCTGGCACAAATGCCCAGCCAGCCTTGGCCCTAATGAGCCTTGGCTGGTCTCTCTGGCCGCACTAATTAGAGGCCAATGTTGCAGGGACAATGGAGCCCTTCTGTGAAGGGTGGCAGAGGGATGCTTGCAAGGGGTGGGGATGGAGGGTTAGCATGAGGGAGGAGTCCTTACCCTGGGCTCCAACAGCAGTCTGGGAGAGACATTCTTCAGATTATGCAGGTGGCGAAAGCAGAGACTCGACCTTTCTCTCCCCGGAGTACTTAGTGAATTCACTGCTCTGCTTCCCCACAGATAAACATTGGGGTGTTCCTGGCAGAATTGTTCCTGTGCTTTGAGGTGCTTAAGCCGGACTTTGTGCACCCCAAGGAGCTACCTGGGCTCCCAGGTAAGAAGACGGCATTTGCAGTGTGTGCATGTGGTGTTATCATCCTCTGCATCTCGTGCTAGTAACTGATTCGAAGAGCAATTGCCCCAGAATGGAAGAAAGGAAGTCCGTTCCTAACTTCCTGTGAATATTGTGCTTTTGTTGTCTTACAGCAAGTATCTTACGAAGTAGGAGCCGTGTTCAGCTTGTCATTGTTATCAAGTTTAGATATCTCAAAATTGATATTTCTCAATAGTCCTAGTCTTCCAAACAAAAAAGCCCAACCTTTTTGGGTGATGATGTAGCAAATAGGCATAACATTTTTGTGTGTGTATATTGGATACAATTTGGATTTCACAGCATTTGAAATACTGTGGAAAGTGTGGACACTGTGGGTCAGAAAAGGAAGGTGCACACAATGTTGTCACAAAGTCACAATGCTTTGAGACATTACAAACTGTGTCTTTCAAGCTTTTTGCAACTCTAAGGCCTATACTCTCTCTTGCTTCTCATTCTTAAAGCTAAGGTTCTCAAGGCATTAAAAAAAATGCCAGACTTGCACAAGAAATCAACTTCAGTATGTGCAGGTTTCTGAACAGGGTGATCAGCAATTGGAGCATCTCTCCCTCTAATGGGGTGTGTTGCGGGTGTGGGGCGGCAGTGCATCATTCCCACGTGGTGGTACTAACCCGACAATTAGATTGTATTCTTATCCTTGCACTGAACAGCAGTCCCTTTCAGCTGATTGATCAAATGTTTTTATAGTTCCCTGCCTTGCCCTTCCAACTGCGGAGTTTTATGGATTGTAGATGTAAATTGCACTTGTATTGTTGCCTCTTGAATTCTTAGGCTGCTTGCTTTGCTCTAATCCAGAGGCAAATCTAAGGGAGGGCAAAGCTCTAAGTTTTGCAAGAAGCCTTACCTTGCAATGGAAATCACTCCTCTCCTGCACCGTTTTAGCCAATCCTCACAGGGAAAAGCAACATCTTGGCGTTGCTTACTGGCTACAGCAGCAAGGGAGAGGAGGGATTTACATGACAGAGTAAGGCTTCTTGCAACACTTAGAGCTTTGCCCTCCCTGTAGATCCGCCTCTGCTCTAATCCAAGGATTTGTTAAATCTTGTCCTTACCTAGAAAGTGTACATGTTGATGTGATGGATGCTTTTATGCTCGGCTCATGTCAGCTGCAGCCTTCTAATGCAGTCTCGACACAAGTTGGTCAATGACATGCCTAAACTATAAAGAGAAAGGCAGGGTGTGCACACTCATCCTGTCCGATTAGGGTTCGGCGCTTGGAGTGCAGTCCTTCACAGTCACGGTGCTTCTTCCCTTCCCCCCAAATCAGTGCCCCAGCTGAGTAACTGGAGCAGCAGCAGCAAAGGCTGCTGGGACCTGGCATTCCCCAGCGCTGGAACAATGGCCTCCTGTGTGGGCTGAGATCGGTTTCTCTCCTGCACCTTGGTACACGTGGTTGGCATTTCCACCCCTCCCCTGACCTTCTGCTGGCTTAATCCCCGGCCAGGGCCTTCTGCTCCTCCCCTCCCTGCTTGTTCACTGAGGTGGCTGTTCTCTTTCAGAGTCCCCTGGGGTGAACGACGCTTTGACTCCCAACAGTGGGAACAACAACAGGTAAGTTGGCCTTTGGTGTTCTTAGCACCTGTCCTGGTTTGCCCTCTTTTACCTGTGGTGGGAGAGAAATTTGGGTTCTGTGTTTTCAATAAGCAAGGTGGAGGTACTTTTAAGGGGCAGCCCCCGTCCCAGGGATCATCACTGCCATGTTGGGGTTTGCAGTGCCAGAGGGAATGAGTGAAGCCTCCATAGTGGCTGGTCGTTGCGCAAGGTGGTGGGGCCTTTTTCATTAAGGGACTCACCAGCAGGAATGGTTGGGGCCCCACTATGGTCTGGCCCCAGTGGTGAAACTGAGTGAGTTGGGTGTATCCTGCCACTAGCCTGGTAAATCACACCGGAGGCTTTGCAAACAAGCCCTCCCCCCATTTATGAATCATGGATGTGGTAGGAGAGTGCTTGGATGGGGGCCATGCCCAGACCATAATCTATCCATGTGTGAGCCGTGATGGTATTGGAAAAAGGGAGAGAGCAGCTTCATAAGTTTCAAGGGGAGTGGCTGGTGGATCACTGGTGCCCAAAGAGTCATAGCGTGTCCTAGGAAGTCAATAAACACAGGTGTTGTCTTTTGGAGGCGAGTGGATGGTCATTTTAAGTCGAGACATGGTGGAGGCTGAGCTGGACAGCCCTTGAGGTTCTGTGCTGTTCAGAAAGGTTCAGAGTCCAGGCTCTCCCAAAGACATGAGGAGCCCGAGTGCTCAGAAGAGACAGTCCTGCTTGCTTCAAAGACTTCGCTGCAACTCCCTCTCTGCTGACCTCAGGGCTTCTTCCCATGTTAATTGCTGCTTGGAGAAACCTGACCTGGACAGAGCTATTCCTGCAGTCAGGGTGGGGAAAGCACCTTGTGTGTTGTGGTGGCTCAGTGTGCAGGTTGGTGAGACCTTCCTGTTACTCTGGGAAGGGGCACTGCGCTCTGTCTGACCCAGGGTGGGGAAGAATCTGCTTCCCTTTCTGAGCAGCTGCAGTGGTTGCTCAGGAGAGCCTTGTTGGTTTATTGGGAGTGAATCTTGTTGGTAGACGAGAAAGCAGCTGTTCTCAAACAGCTCCAGGCCAGTCGGAATTACAGCTCCTTTTGGAGGATAGGGAAACCATCTGATCTTGAGGTAGGCACAGATCCCCTCCCATTCCTGCTATGGGAATGCCTGTAGGCAGCAAATTACAGGAACCTGTTCTTGCATGTCTGGGAATACATGCTAACTTCATTTGAATGAGCAGATGGTAATGTGTGTGTAGTGTCATGTATAATGTGGTGTAAATTTCTCCTTGGATTACTCACACTTCTTCACATTCCCTTTCCCAAATAATACTTTCCTTTGGTGCAGACACAGCTCCCCTTGGCCACCTTTCCCTATATGCTGTCAGGAAATTTGTACCTCTGTCCGGGGGTCCTGGTACCTTTAACAGGAGGCAATCTATCAGTTGCAGTTGACAAATGCAGTAGTTAATAACAATAGCACTGGCTTTCTTGTATGTGGCTACAAACTTGGTGCTGATGCCCTTGTCCTCATCCAATATTTGTTTGTTCTTCAGCAGCTCTCCAGTGTTCAACTTCCGCCACCCACTACTGCCTGGAGGGCAAGCGCAGTCCCCTCTCTGTGGTTCCTTAGGTAAGATGCTCCTTCTTCCTTCTACACATCCCAATAAAATTTGGGGCAAGACAGTCCTCTGATTCTTTCGGAATACAAGATTAAACTGAAGCTTCTTGGAGCTTAAACTGAGGTTTCTTGGGGCATCTTGATAATCTAAGCATTTTCAGTGATCAACATGAGCTTGTTCTTGTGATCCTGAAATTGCTTGATGCTGATTAGCCTTCAAGTCCGTCCCCCCCCCAGCAGCTGGTGCATATTTTTCAAGAGTTATGACCACAGTAAACCTATATTAGAAAGCTCAATTTTAAGAGGCTTCTGAAAAGTGTACTTGCCTTGCTTGATTACTTGCACAAGTAAGGAGGAGTTAAATTGCCGTATGCCTGTTCAAAGTTATTGGAGTTGGCCTTCAGCTTAGTTGACTCCAGTTCCAATTAGACTTGACTTGGAATCCAACCTCCAAAAGCTGGTTCTTGCTTGAGAGTTTTTAAAAGTGATCCGCTTGTGAGCAGATGATCCACTTGTGGGTATTGGTTTGCATACTTTCCGGCAGAAACCTGTAACTCTTCAACGTGTATTATTTGCTAAGGTCATTTTGTTAAAACATCCTTTTAATGTAGAGTATTTTTAATGCCTGAAGGGGGTTCCTTCCATTCCCCTGAGTGAATATACCGTGTGGTATTGTTGGTTTTGTGCCCTCTGGTAACATTGACCTTGCCTGCCCACAGGCTCCCTACACCATTCCACATCCATGTCCCACGTGGAGGGCTTTGGTAAAGCATGGAGCAAGAAGCCGCTCAGGTGAGAGAGGTGGGGAGGCACTCTGGGGCAATCGTCTTAGACTTGAGGGTTTTGTAGGGAATTATTATTATTATTGTTATTATTATTATTATTATTATTATTATTATTATTAATTTATTGTCATTGTATTAATTAACATGTTAATTTGTTACATGCATTATTTCAGCTTATTGGAAAAACATAAATGGATTATGGGGAAGCGTGCATGGATTGAAGGGGTGCTTGAGCACAAGGGCAGTGCAATGTGTGGATGTACTTGACCACACATTTTTATATGCAACGAGTATAATAGTAATATATATGCACAGAAAATACCTATAGGTAGGGGTGTTTGAAAAGGGTGCTGTTTTTTGCAGATTTCGTGATTTGAAAGGCAGAAAGCGGTGTTGTGTGTTTTTTATTCCAAGTTCTCATTTCAAGTTCTCATTATTAGTAATTTTAAATGCTTTTAAATGTACTGAGTAGGTGATATAGTGCTAGCTGATGCAGCCACAGTATTATTTCTAATTGGGAAAGTAATCTAATTTTTGGAAAATACCTTAAAGGCCAGAATGCAGTGTTCTGTATTTTTATTCAGATATTTTCACACAAAGTATGCATTTTTAACACAAAAAAACACACCCCTACCTGTTTTAAATACTTGAATTGTCAACACATATTAGACAGTCAAAGATATAAAGTGTTTTAAACAGTCATTGAAGCCTTTTATCTGAGATGGGGAAGAAACCAAGGACATAGCAAAATGCCAGTCAAATATGCCCACTTGAAAAAAGTCAAAGGTCTCCTGTGATACAGTTCAGTATGCACAGGGAAAGAAGTACCTTGTCCATGTTGCAATAGTTTTAGAGGACAGCAAAGCTCTCATTAATTTGTTACATGCATTATTTCAGCTTATTGGAAAAACATAAATGGATGGTTTTTTTTAAAAAAAAAATCAAGTTTGTCTGTGGCAAGGTATTGAAAAACAGTTTTTTCTGAACAAAATTTTGTGACATAATTTTTGCTAAATTTGTGTAATTTATTTTTGCACAATTTATAGTTGGGAGTGTTTGTTTCCTGTGAGTTAAGCTAGGATTATAGCCTACGTCTTACTAAACCCAACAGGCTTACTTCCAAGTAAGATAAATAAGCATTTTCAAACACCTCTATACTAAATCATAGAGGGTAGGCAGACCTATGAAACTGTCTACTGGACCACCAGAAATCTCTCTCCCTCCATTTTGGCTTTTGAGGCATCACTGTGCACTGCTCACACACTCCCAAGTCTCTCTCCACAGTTCCAAGGGCTAGTGGAGAGAGAAGTGTATGCCAAGGTGCAGAATTCTGGGTCCAAATACCAGAATCTATGCTTTATGTTCATTTATGCTTTGTATTCAGAATACATAATGGGGACCATTGGGGAAGGAGAGAGAACGCATACAGCCTGGGAGTGGGGCAGGGGAAATGATATCCTCTTTGGCAACAGGCTTGAATGCGAGCATATGTGAAACCATCTTAACTTGAGCCAAACCATTGGCCCGTCTCAGTGCTGTCTCTGGTGACTGGCAGCAGCCCTGCAGGGTTCTACATGGGCTTGGCAGGGATTGAACCTGGGACCTTTTGCATGCAAATCAGATGCTCCAGCACTAATGTGGGGTCCCCCTGCTCTTTACTGTGTACAGTACTTCTGCAGGAGGAGGTACTAGGAAGATGGACCTGGTGGGGGATGGGAGATGGACCTGGGATATCGCCATTTTTCTGCATCCTTAAAGTTTCCTCACCTCTCTTTCCTAGCCACCCGTTGTCACAGGCAGTCTCGTTCAGCATCCCCTTTGGTCTGGACAGTGACGTGGACATTGTGATGGGGAACCCAGTTGGCATCCTCCGCTCTGTCAGCTCTGACAGCCTGGCACCAGCCCTCTATTCCTCCTTGCCTCGCTCCCCTCGTTCGCGACCCAGTGATGTGGCGGAGACCCCCAATGGCCTAGTGACCCAGTCGCACCATGGGGCTGGGCACAAAAGTCAAGAGGGGCTGGCTCTTGAGAATGGGCTGAGTGACGGCTACTCGGACCTGCCAACCATTGAGGAGGCGCTACAGATTATTCACAGCACGGAGCGCTTGCTGCCTGAGGGAGCCCCCGACGGCTTTTACCTTCACTCACCAGAGCCACCCAAAGGGTCTGCGCCAGAAAAGGCACCCATGCCCGCTGTTTACCGCTGCCACAATGGGCCTCCCAATGGAGCGGAGCCAGCCCAGGACGGTAGCCTGGACTCCGATGCAGAGGAGCCCTCACGGCCAGCAGGCGGCCCAGATGACTCGACTTCATGTGTGAGTTCGCTGAGCTCGCAGCCTGACAGCACTGCTTCCTCCACCTCTGGCGTGCGCATGACCAGCTTTGCAGAGCGCAAGAAGAAGCTGGCAGCCACGGACAGCAAGTCCAGTGGGATCAGCTCGGAGGGTTCAGAGGCAGGGCCTGTGCCCCCGGACGAAAGCCCTGCCCAGAGCCCTGCTCTCAGCTCGGAGATGAACCAGTTGGGTGCGCGGCTGGAGGAGAAGCGTCGCGCCATCGAGGCTCAGAAGAAACGCATAGAGGCCATCTTTGCGCGACACCGCCAGCGTTTGGGCAAGAGTGCCTTCCTGCAGCTCCAGAAGCCGTCGGACTCCCTGCCCCAGTCTGAGGATGGCCGACTCTGCCTGGAGGAACGGCTTGCCCAGTTGGAAGCTGAGGAAGAGGGTGGAAGCCCCCGGAACCGGCTGGATAACAAGCAGGTGACGTTCTCCCCAGATATCACAAAGGGGGCCCTTGATGAGAACCTGGGCGACTACAATCGGGCGGTGGCCAAGCTGAACACTGCTCTGAGCTCTCTGCAGTTGGACATGCAGCGACTGAGCGAGCAGCAGAAACGCCTCATGCAGGAGAAGAAGCCGAGTGCACAAGCTTGGGTCATCCCAGCCCCCAGGACTGGCCGTGAGGGTGCTCCGCCCCGCTCTTCACTGGAGCTGTCCTCGCCATCGCCTTCCCCCTCCCCTTCCCGCAAGTCTCGCTCGCCTCAGCCCACCCCTAAGAAGTCTCCGGCCCCGGCACCGCCAAAGAGCCCCAAGCACACGCGGCCTGTGGAGCTCAAGCTGCCGCCCCTGACGCGCGTTCTGACGCCTCCCCATAATGTGGACAACCTGCCGCACCTCCGCAAGTTCTCGCCAAGCCAGGTGCCTGTGCAGACCCGCTCCTCCATCCATTTTGCGGAGGATGAGGAGTTGCCCGTGCCAGAATCGGAAGCCCAGGGCAATCTGCGGCCTGTGGCCTCCGTACCGCCGCAAGGAGGCAATGCCCGCGTCTCGGGCGATGGCACCAGCGACGTCTCCTCCCCGAGCGACCGACGCAGTAGCCTGATTGAAATCCCCCTCTCCAGTCTGAAGGGGGAAGAGGAGGATATGGATGGGGACGACTCCCTGGAGGAGTCCATCACGGAGGCCCTGGACTCTGAGCCCCGGAGTGGCCTTGGCTTCTTCTTCAAGGTGAGAAGAACTTGACACTTGCTGCTTACTGGAGTCTCCTACTTCTTGCGGATGCTAGATCAGAGGTAGAGTTTTGGGAGAAAGGAAGTTGTCTTGGAAGGCGGAGGTGGCTATGACTCCTTCTTTGGACCAGCCAGGTCTGGAATGGTCTGTATTGCACTGTTGGCTCTCCCCAGTACTAATTTAAGGTGATGGGTACATGCCAGCACTGTAATGAGTGCAAATAGTTTGCAGATCCTTGGGTCAGGGAAGGTCATGATTCCAAGGCTTTGTCAGCTCGGCTGCTGACCAGGTTGAATTGGGCCAGCAGCTGCTTCCCTCTGGTGGTGGCTTGAATCTTTGCAGCCTCTTGAACCAGCCCTAAAAGGTTGGGAACGCATATGCACAAGCTCCGGAGAGAGTCCCACATGGACCGTTTGTGGACTGGTCTTGGCCAGGGTGGCTTGGGAGTTGGATCAGGAGTTCAAGGGATAGATTTCTGGGCTTTCTGCTTGCTTGACCTGATTTTAATCCTTTAGCTCTAGGCGCCAATGAAATGTATTGTTGTTGCCTTTGATTGAGATCCTGGTCCCATCTACAGGTACCGTGACTTCTGCTTTGTAGGTGGCAGGATGCAGGCGAGCCGTGAGCAGGAACAGGCACCGCAGAAATGGAGGCGGGAGTAGCTGAGGCAGTCTTCCATAGAAGGCCCTAAGGCGGGGCCTTGTCTTTTCAGAGGGATAGGAAGTGGCTTGCTGCATTTTGAAGGGGATGGAGTGGCCCAGCTGTTTGTGTGTGCCCTCGGGAGCCCTCTGTGCTGACCTGCTGTGTCCCTACAGGATGAGGAGAAAGCTGAGGATGAGATGGCGCAGAAGCGTGCCAGCCTCCTGGAGAGGCAGCAGCGACGCAGCGAGGAGGCCCGGCGCAGAAAGCAGTGGCAGGAGGCAGAGAAGGAACAGAAAAAAGAAGAAGCCAGGTGAGGAGGGATGGGGCGGACTGTATATTCTCACACCTTTTGGCTCCCTGTGTGTGTGTGTGTGTGTGTGTGGGCATATTATGGGCGATTCCTTCACATCCATTACCCTTCCTCCTGACTGGGTGACAACAGAGGAGGAAAGATTCATGGCCTTGGCGCTGCCCACATGGTTCTAGTATTCTCATGCATATTGCAGTCCTGTGGGAGCACACCAAGGTGAAACGGCTCCCATTCCACTGTGTGTATGAGAGAGTGAATGAATTACACCTCTTTTCCTGACTTTCTGTGTCAAAAAGGTAAACTCCTGAATGGTTTATTGTCATTCTGAGTTTCAGGGCCTAATTTTATTTGTTACATTTATGTTCTCCCCTTCCTTGAAGGAGCACATGGCAGTATATAGAGTTCTCCCACGCTCTATATTTAGCCTCCCAAGAACTCTTTGAGGTAGATTAGGCTGAGAGATGGTGGCTGATTCAAGGTCACCCATCAAATTTCATGACCAAGTGGAATTTGACTAAGAGAATTAGGCAAATTCCAAGAATAATGTTTGGCTTTTTCTTGGAATGAATTGGCTGCTCTTTAGTAGTGTCAAGCCAAAGAATTCAAGAATTAAAATTCTTAAAATGCTGGACAGGGCGGGGGGCTTGTTTTTTGTCACCTGAGAACCTTATTGGGGGCAGAATGTCATAGGCATTAAACGGACCTTTAAGTCAACACATGGTTAAATTTTCTTTTTTTTGTAAGCCATTTTATTGGTCCCTTGAATGGGCTCAAAGCTAGCATTGGCATTTTTAAATAAAGTTAGGAATAATGCCATTTTCCAATTGCAGTAGCATTTAAAACAATAGAACACCCAAGTGCCCAAACTCTATAACAGCAAATTCATTTTCCTAAATGGGGGTCTGTCAAGGAAGGTCAGTAACTCATTGGCTGGTCAGGGCCGAGGCACTCTTAAGTACTCACGGTGTGTGGCTTAAGCCCCAGTCAGCTGCTTGAGCGCAAAGCCACACAAATGAATCTGGGGAACTGGTACACTAGTTGGCTGGGGTTTTTGTTTTCACCATTTATGAACTTGGACCAGAATTCAGCTAGGAATTTCTCCTCTGCAAGCCTCACTGCTTGGGATGAGGCTCCTGCATAGCAAACAAGACTTCCGAAGGGACAGACCTTGGGGTTCTCCTGAATGCAGTTTGGAAACGGCGGTAACCAGTTGAAACCTCCTAATTGTATTTTTGGGCAAAGGGAAAAGATTCCTGGATGGGATCAGATGAATTTTTGGCCCCCTCTGACCTCCAGAATGTCCATGTCCTTAGGATACAGGTGGAGGAGCGGCTCCGGCAGGAGGAGGAAGTGGGGCCAAGGCGTGGCGACTTCACCCGGCAGGAGTACCTGCGGCGCCACCAGCTCAAGCTGATGGAGGACCTGGACAAGGTGCTGCGGCAGAAGCCGACCACTGTGCGCGCCTTAAAGAAGGGGCGGCCCAAGACGGTCTTCTGCGATGACTCTGTCCTTGCACGCAGCCCTGTGAAAGGGCTCCTTGGTAAGGATTGTGGCTGGGGGGGGGGGCCCCCCCGGGGGGGGGGGGCAGCCGGGCTAGGCACACTCTGCAGGCAGACAGGCACTTGTCAGTGGAGCCACTGGGTCTCACAGGAGATCAGAGAGGTGGTTTGGGAAAGGTGTAGCCTTCCGATTGTGCGGGGTGTGTGTATGTGTGGCTTCTGTGCCCACCTCTGTGATTATTTTCCTTCCTAGGCTCAAAGCTGAGCAAGGTGTATTCCCAGTCGACGCTCTCACTCTCGACCGTGGCCAATGACCCTGGCAATTCGCTCTCCATCAAGAGATCTTCTCGGTAGGTGTATGTGGTTCCTTCATGCCTTATTCAGGTATTGTTGCTTTATTACAGTGTCACAGTATCTCTGGCCATGTGCGGTGGGTGGGTGGGTTAGTGAGTTTGTGGCCAGGGGATTTTGGTTGGCGAGTGGCTATGAATTTAGAAAAAAAGGAAGTTAGTCTTCTGGAACGGAGAGTAAAGATGTCTGTATCCTACAGAGCTGCATCTCCTTCTGGGCCAATGTCCCCCAGCCGGATGTTGCCAAACCAGAGCCGGGAGCGTGACTGGGAGAACGCCTCTACCGCCTCCTCACCCGCTTCCATTCCAGAGTACACTGGTAAACCTCAGCTGCCTTGTTCTTTCCTCCATGGGCTTTGAGAAGGCTCTGCTTGGTCCACCTTTTCTTTCCCAAGGGCCCAGGTAGAGTCTGTTACCTTGACCTGGCCCTTGCTGTGCATTCACAAGTGAGGAATTGCCAGGTCCATCAAACAGTGGATTTGTGAGCACCTCTGCCTATCTTTGCAGGGATGGTTTCTCTTGGAGAGGGGGAGGTGTGCAGTGACCTTCTCTGCTGAGCTTTCCTTCTCTCTGCAGGGCCCAAGCTGTACAAGGAGCCTAGTGCCAAGTCCAATAAGTATATCATCCACAATGCACTCTCTCACTGCTGCCTTGCTGGCAAAGTCAATGAGCCCCAGAAAAATCGTGTCTTGGAGGTAAGCTGTGGGGATGGGGCCGGAGGGCCGGGGGGAGAAGGAGGTGGCAGGCATGCGAGGAAGCTGAATTGGTGGTTTGGGCTTGATTACTATGGGCTGAGGATGCAGCGATCCCTGTCTCTTTTGGTGAGCTAGCTCCCCACCCTGCCAGTGTGCCAGCTGTTAGTGTCTGTATCTCTCAGAACGAGGTAGATTTGTTCAAAAGAAATTGGACAGACAGGGTTATGGATGGTATTTGGCCCATCTGCTAGTGTAGAATTTAGCGTCTCGGGGATGGAGGGTGTGTTTGAGGGAGAGCAAATGTGTATTTTGTTTAAAAAAAATCAATACTTCCTTTTTTAGTAGAGGCTAATATAATAAAAAACTGAAACAGTGCCCACAATTAATAGCTTTCTGCTTTCAGTGACACAGTAACATAAAAGCAGCCAACCTCCAACCCCCCAAAAAACCTTGCTTAGTACATCAAGGCCTGGTGCTCCATATATATATGTGTGGAACCTTGACTTTCATCATTGCACATTAATGCTTAAAAGCATCATGCTGTCTGCACACAGGGACACTTATCAGAGAACAAATGGCACAGTTTTGATTCTTTAATGAGCTGTAAGTGTTGGAGGTGGCTTCATTCTGCTGCTAGAAGGCAAAGAGAGCCCCTTCTGATGCAGGCAAGACACCTCAAAGCAGAACCAGCCTCCCTCCCTGTGGGGAAGAAGAGCACTAAGTAGCACAGCTCCAGATGTTTTGCTTTGCCTCCTCTTACTCCCAAGTAACAATCTGTTGCTATAGCTTAGAAAAGCACCTATTTATGTTTCAACGTTTTCGAAGGTTGTTGGAATTCCTTCTGGGCCTTGCCTTTCCCTTTATATAACCCCTGGCTGAAACCGTGACTCGCCTTCTCTTACGTAATTTTAGGAGGTTGAGAAGAGCAAAGCCAACCACTTCCTCATCCTGTTCCGAGATTCCAGTTGCCAGTTCCGGGCGCTGTACACGCTGTCGGGAGAGACGGATGAACTGACCCGCTTGGCCGGCTATGGGCCCCGCACCATCACCATGGCCATGATCGAAGGCATCTACAAGTACAGCTCTGACCGCAAGCGCTTCACGCAGATTCCCAGCAAGACAATGTCCATGAGTGTCGATGCCTTTACCATCCAAGGCCACCTCTGGCAGACCAAGAAGCCAGGCACCCCCAAGAAGCCAGGCACGCCAAAATAATCTGGCCCTGCAGAACTCTGTGCCTATGCTTGCTCTCTCTCTCCCTGCCTGGACATGGAGCTGCTGTCGGTTTGCCGGCCAACCTTGGATATCTGAGACTTGGCCAGTGGCCTTCCAGGGTGGCTGGCTTGAGTGGCAGGGCTGATAGGCCCAAGCGCATATCTTGTCCTAGATCAGTGCTCTCTCTGGCTGGGTCAGAGCCAGCTGCCTCACAGGAACCTTGGACACAGTTCTGGGCCCTGCTGTGAGATGACTTTCTGAGGGGCTGCTCTGGATGCCTGCCAAATCCCAGGATAAGCTCGAGACTCAAGAGTTGCCATAGTAACACTGCCCTACATGGGGCCTTGGGGGTCTAGGCTCTGCATGTTCTGCCTGCCTTTCAGCTCCTATCTGAATGTCAGGCCACAGCCAGAGAAATGGGGTGGGGTGTCCCTTTCAGACTCCTGCTTGCCTGGGGAGTGATGCCCAGGCCTGCTGTTTTTGGGCTGGGTTCCTCATGCCCTGGGTGCTCCTGTTTATATTATACATACTATACATATATATATATCGGAGCTATTTAATGATTTTTCAATTATTTGTATATAAAAAAGAGCAAATTGCATTTGGAACAGTGGGGCAGGGTGAACTTGTATATGAAGTTGGCATGACGGGGGTAGCACAGAGCGGGTGTGTGTATGTGTGTTTCTTCCTTCACTGTCTTCTGTTGAATGTTTTTTTTCCCGCCTTCTGACCATTTTTTTTGGTCTGCTCCCTTGTTCACAAGGGCTATTTGCTGTAGGGATGGGAAAGGGCTGTTAGTGTAGTCACGTTTTTATTAGCACGTTTCTGAGGGAATGGGCAGGTTATTAGCAGGGAGCCTGTCTCTCTTGTAGAGGCAGAGCAAGCTTTAGCTGGCCACTCGTGTGAAGTGTCAGGAAGCTGACAGTTGCTGTGGTCACAGAGCAGGCCTCTGTGGGTCCTGAATTACCCAAAAGAGTGTATTTCTAGCAATTGAGGGGAGAAGCAGGCTCCATTCTCTTCTTCCTTCCCTCCCCATGCTAGTTAGAGCTGTAGCTCTAGCCCTAGCCAGAGGGTGAGTGGGCAGTGAATGTAGGGTGCTTGGTGAAGGCCCCTTCATGTGAGGAGGCCTGAGCATCTAAAACTACCTACTCCCTTTGCTGCTGGTATATCCTCCTATTCCCTGTGTCTGTCTCCTGCGGAAGTGGTTGTCCTCTGAGCACGGAGTGGGAGGAAGAGAGAAACAGAACTGTTCACCTCACAATTCCCCAACCTGATTCTGTCTTGTTTGACAAATTCCTGGTCTCTTGTGGTTGCTTGTTGCTGACTGAATGTCATGTAGGTGTTTCGGGGATACAGTATAGTGCAGGGTTGGGTTGGTGTAAAAAGCAGCTGGGGACTTTGTCCTGTCTGCTCAATAAAGTAATTTAAATGAGCTCTTTGGATGTTACTTGATAAAGTTTGGGGTCATAAAGGGAAGCCTCTGAGTAATGAGCAGGGCACAGCTTTGCCTCAACAAATGGTGAACAGTGGGTATTGAATGCAACTGAAGAAGACTGTTCAAATCTGTCTCGACACTGAGAAGGCCCTTTTCCCTTATTGCCTTTACTGGGCAGAGATTCAGCTCCATCCATTGACAATTAAGAGCAGATGCAAAGGATTGATAGCAGTTAGAAAAGCTGCCCAAGTATGCCTTGCACTCCATTCTACCTTTTCAGTACAAGCGAAAAGCTGCTCTTATACCTTTTGTGGGCATTTTCCTTTTTGTTTAACAGGGATGTTTAACTGGGGGGAGAGAGTAACTGCTACTCTTGGATCTGTTCTAAGCTGCCTATTACAGAACTCTTCTGTCTGTTTTGGCAACACAAAGCTGCAGCTTTGTTCCCCTAAAACAGAGCTTTTCAAACTGGGGCATTGTGATGCCCCAGCCTTAAAGCCTCTGCCTTTTAGGGGCAGGTAGTGATCACAACCTGGGGTTACAATCACTTTTTTCAGTATTAAACATTGGAGGAGCCCTGCAGAGGTCTCTGCAGGGGCTTCCTGGAGCTCATCACCCCAGGCAGTGACATGGGGATGGTGTGGTTGCCTTCTACCCACCCCTGCAAGCATGTACACTGGTTCTACTGCCCTAAAAGTAATAGATAAGAGTAACAATCTATTCCTGCTCATTTAATGACAAGGTGACAATACTAAGTGTAGATCCAGTAGTAAATGGACCACATACCTTAAATAGGAATAAGGTTAGCATACTCTCCAGCTGCTGTTATAAATGTTTCTATTATCCCACAGGCCTTCCTGCTAGGCATTTTATTAAATTGGTATTGCCTAAGTAACTACCTATTGCTGGTTTGGCTACTTCAGTGATGTATCTATTCATGAGAGAAAAAAACTGAGGCTTTAATGCTTACTAGCAGGTACTTATGTTTAACTGGACTGCAAGGAGCTCTAATTGGTCAATCCTACAGGAAGTCAAGCCTGATTGCTCCTTGGAAGGACAAAGGCTGAAGCTCAAATACTTTGGCCACCTAATGAGAAGAGGATTTTTTAGAAAAGACCCTCATGCGGGGAAAGATTGAAGGCAAAAGGAGAAGGGGGTGGCAGGGGATGAAATGATTAGATAATGTCACCACAGCAATGGACATGAAATTGGGTGAACTCCTGAAGTTAGTGGAGGACAGGGAGGCCTGGCGTGCTGTGGTCCATGGTGCCGCGAAGAGTCAGACACAACTTAGCAACTGAACAACAACTTATGTTTAAAGCTACAGTTCATGTGAACTGTAACAGTTACAAACCTAATCTTGGCTGTTCCTGTATACAAAGCCCTTTTTATTGAAGTTCAGGGAGAGTGAGGGTATGAAGACAGAAGGCATGTCAACCTGTAGTAGCTTTACCCAGCCACCTTTTCTCAACAAAGAACTAAATCAGGCATTTGACAAGTTTTATAAATAGCAACTTTGACAAACAGTAGAAAAGTTACAAAGGACAGGTGGAAGGGACTGCTGAAGGTCAATGACAAGTTGCAAGGCAGGCAGGCTGTGCCTTAGTTTAAAGCAGTTCATTCACCGCAGCAACAGCTCAGTCATCTTTAAGGCCTCCAAACACAGCAGAAGGGACACTCTTTTGCTCCAGTTGTACCTCTGTGGGAGAGAGAGAAACATGAGATGGTCAATGCACAGGACAGAGACAAACTGGATTAATCCCCATAGCCACGTTCTCTTACCATCAGGCTCATTATCTTCACTCTCTCCGCCATCATCTGAGTCAATGTCTATCTCATCAGGGTTGGCTTGCCTGGAGAGTTCAGCCAATTCACTGCGGGAAGCATCACTCCTAGAAATGAGCAAGAGGCCACTAGTGAATCAAATGATCCACTCTGGAAATAGTCTGCTGGTGACCCCTATAAGCATGCACTTCCCAAATACAGGAACCATCCTCCTCCTGAGAGGTTGGTGCTTCATCTCTAAAAACCTGCCAACTATATGTAGCATCTATATATGTTTGAAATATCTGGCACCTGGGTAAAGTCTCCAATAGTATTCAGGGAGAACAGGTCTGATGCCTTTTTCCTGGAGCTTCTCCTACCCTCCCTCCACTCTTAATTAGAATTTTAAGGAGGAGGTAATCTTGAATTTGTGCAAACTGTTCAAGTGGGAATTATCACAGGCATCAATCACATAAGAACTGTCCATGTCAAGCCCAACCTCCATTGCCATTTCCAGCCTGCAATGAGTATATACTCACAGTATCTCAAAATAAACTAGAAACACTGCTTTCCTCCTAGAACCATGAGATTTAAAAAGTTTGGAAATAGCATAATGAAAGCACAAAGATCTTCTTTAATGCCTTTTTCCTACCACAATCAAGTCCTTGGATGACAAAAAAAAACTAGAATCTATATTCAGAAACCTGTTCATTAACATTTATAAATCACTCCATGCACACTACATGAATTCTAGAAGTTGGCTGGGGCTGTGAGAAATTAAAAGTCCACTTTGTCCCATTTCCATTTTTCTTGCAGGCTGCTCAAAATAGCAACCAAGGCACACACCATTATTTCTTCAGCCATCAGTACAAGCTTACAAGATGTGGCTTAGTTTTTACCAAGCCTGAAATCTTGTGCTATGACCCCTGCAATCAATGCATGCTGGGCAGTGACCCAAAAGGAGGAACTAAGCAAGTTTCCCTTTGAGAACAACTTATGGTACACTCACCTGACAAACAGGATCTTCTCCTTAGCTCGGGGCTGGTCTCTTTCTGCTTCGGCTGCCAGCTGCTCTGCCCTTTGCTCCAACAGCTTCATGTCATCCATGCCACTCTGCCCAGGCGCTAAGTCAGACACTGAAGAATGAAGCAGGAGGGAGGGGCAGCAGATTCAAACAGAGGTTAGAACTCACAAGAAGATTGAGCTGGTATTCTGAGGCAGGGGCAGAATGTATGTAGAAGGAAGCTTGTTACCTGTGCCTGTGGCATTGCTGTAAACCTTCAGCATTTGAGAGGCCATAAAGTTGACTTGAGTATTGTAGGTGGCCTGCACACTTCGTTTAATGCGTAGCATCTCCCGGATAGTGTCTTCATTACCATGCCTTATCTCAAACTCCTTCCAGGTCTGCCAGAAGTTGGCAGTTGTCTAGCAAGAGGGGAAAAGGTACATTGCAAGGGGGGTTATAGTAATAGCACAGTATAAGAGTGGAATCTATGCTTTCAACCTCACTTGCATTTTTCCCTTAAAGACGGGGAAAACTGTGCCTGAGTCAACAGCTACGTATCAGCTACCCCAGGACAGTGAGCAATGGACATGGAAAAACAGAACTGAACACTCCTTGGAAAAGCAACAGCAATGTCCTAAAGTATCTGTTAGGATATAGACTAAGTATGAGAGCTTGTCATGACAAAGTAAAAACTATTATTATTGCCAACAAATACTGGATAGGAAGCTGGTTTTTCCCACCCTCCCATACAAAATAGGAACCCCTTTTTCCTTTGATGAAGACAACAGTCCCCTACTTTAGCCTCTAAAGGGCTAATGGGACAGGTAACTTACTCGAGGGTCACAAATCTGTGAACAGTAGGAGTAGATGGCCCGAGCACGATCAATTTCACCAAGCTTGCATTCCATGTCAGCAAAGCGCTGGCACATCTCACGCGCATGCTCATCTGACAGCACCTGCAACAGGAGAGCAAGGACATGTTGTGCAAAACTCCTACGGTGGTGATCAGAGGAAGTATTGACCTGGTACTCTAAGGGATACTGAATTCTATTCAGTCATTAAAGTGTAGAGAACATCCCCTCCAAACAGGAGTGGGCAGTCTGATCTGGGGATGAGCTCAAAGGCTCTGTGACATATACATCTTTATTCACCTGGCTTGTGGAGAAGAAACCAACCTCGATAGCCTTCTCATAGATGCTACGTGTGTGTGTGACTCCGTAGATTTCAGCTGCCCTCTTGATGTAGATGTTGAACATGTCATACTGCTCTGAAGGCTGTACAGCTTGAGTGGCCCGCTCATAAACTGCCATGGCATGGCGTGCCAGCCCATATTCCTCTTCCAGCTTGGCATACAGCAGATAGATGGCTGTGAAAAGACAGGAAATTAGAACCAGAACACACCAAGGTCAGGTTCTGGAGCTCAGCTTGTAACATTAAACAGACATGGATTGGAACAGCCGGTTCTTGCTGGCCTAGCACTATCGTGCCTGTGCAGAAGCACCAGCAAAGAATGTACTGCACCTGTGAGAAAGTACTGCTGCAGCTCTCCGTAACTTGCACGTAAGTTGGAGAGTATGTGAGAGAGAAAGTGAAGGCCGTGACTTTTAAACTAAGGCTCCAGTAGGCCAGACACTAATCGGCCTCAAAGCAGATGGGCCATGGGCACAGATTCCCACTCCCTCAGATGCACACTCTGGCTGACTCCTAGAGCAAGTCCATTGATAGAAGACGCATCAGTGACCCAGCCTCTCAGGCCTTGTTGTTTCCTGCAGCCCAGCTCCCATCAGCCAGAAGAGCAGAAGTGAATTTCTCCTCCCACTCACATGCTAGGAGTAGCAGACGGGATAAGTTAATATCTCTGCCTGTCACAGGAGAACGTAGTTCCACCTACTCTTAGCATACTTCTGGGGACAGCCATCCAGGGCTTGTTCAAAGAGGTCCCGAGCACGCTCCAGCTTCTTGCCGCCGTAGCGGTCAATGAATTTGGTTAAGTAGGTGTTCCAGATGTCATACACATTTGGCCATTTGAACAAGGAGATGCCCCTTTCGTACGCCTGCAAGGAAGAATGGATGGTGAAAATAAGTCATCAGCACTTTGTTCAGTGTTTCCATAGAATATACGTATCCATCTTCTTTACTTATCTATACAAAACAGCCCTAATGCTTCAGACCATTGGTCCATGGGGCCTTGTCTGCCCTGAATAACATGAGCTGTCCAGGTGTCTTCTGCAGAGAGAGGTATTTTCCCAGGTTGGCCACCTCTCAAACTGGAGATACTAGAGAGTGAAGCTGGAACCTTTTGCATACAATGTATAAGCCCCACCAAAGTGCTATGGACCCCTCTTCCTCCCTGTTGTCTAACCCCGTTCCACCTCTTGGCCTAGACAACATATTACATTTTTTTAAGTATTGCTCAGCCTGGCATCTGAGCACACCACCTGTGTCATGCAATGTGAAGTGGCATTTTGCTCATTAATCAAGGTTCAGGGTTCCAAGGCAGGAGGGTCTGTTGTAAGATATAGTGGGGGGGGGGAAGCATGGTCCCTCTTCTGCTCCACTAACTGGGACTGACTTAGCCTTTAAGATCCAGTGGTCAGACAGGCTATTCCCTACTACTGCAGCTGCCAGGGAGAATATAAGACAGTTCTGCCCTGGGCAGGCCAACTCACCTTGAAGCTCTCCTCAAAGTAGTTGTGCTCGTCCAGGAAGAGACCATAGTTGATGATGATCTGAGGGGTGGCAATGCGTAGGTCCAAAATTCTGTCATAGACAGCTTTAGTTGACTGGGGGTGCAAAAGCAGAGAAACTTCTAGGCTGAGTCACTACAAACACTGGCATTATACCTACAACTTGGGGCCCCCTTCCTCATCTATGTCCAGATACAGAGCAAGCCAATGCTTAAGTGTGTTCATGAGTCCTTGCAGTCAGTACTGTACATCATGCATGACTCTACAGCTGGTTAACCCAGGCAGCTACCCAGGGGCCTCCAACAGACAAGCTTAGATGGCCTAAAAGGAGACTAGACAGATTTATGGAGGACAAGTCTGTCACTGTCCACTTGTCATTATGGCTACACGCCACCTCTCGGGTCAGAAGCAGCGAGCCTTTGAAGACCAGTTGCAGGTCAGCAACGTTGAACAAGGGGTGTGCCTTCCTGCTCATAGGCTACCCAGAGCACCTGGTAGCCCACTGTCAAAAACAGGATGTTGGACTAAATGGGCCTTTGGACAGGTCCAGCAAACATCTTCTTAGGGGAGCAAATGAAGGCAGCAGAAAGAAGAAATGGAAGGCCTGGGTCAAGAGGGAGAAGCGTATTGATAGTCTGAAGGAACTATTAGCTGTAAGACAACATCAGAAGTCCAAATGAATGTGCTACACAGAGCCCTAGACAGTTCTGTACATTAAAAATGGGTAAAAGCAGAGTCTCAGTTTCAAGGAGTCAGAACCAAGCTTGTGTAAGGCTGGTGTGGGCAGCAGAGACCCATGCCAAGGCTTTAGGACAGCTACATACAGTAGGAGCCAGTTCCTCGGGTGCTCAGCTGCCCTTCTCTAACCGCTCATGGGTGGCTGTGCTGCAGGGGCCTGGCTGCCTCCTCTTGGGATTATTTCAACCCAAAACTGTGACAGGGGGTGAAATATCGAGGGAACAGTAAAACTCTTTCATTATGGATGACTTGGAAGCGCGCCAGGTCGAGCAGTCGCCAAAAGACAAAATGACCCACAGAATATTCTGGTTTAATTTCATGCTCAGCAGAAGTCCAGGAATCTCCATTCAGATTCAGCTTATCTGTGCCTGCTGAAACCTCTTTAAAAAGGTTTCCCAATCTTGAGAGGCTTTAAGTCGTCAGTCATTCACCTCCAGGGCAGCTTGTCCCAGAGGTTAATCCTATTGCCTGCTAAACTGGGGCAGATTTCTAATTCGTCTTTAGTCTAATTCCCAGATGTTGACCCTTATTGCATCCCTCTCCCTCTGCGCTGCAAGGAGGCTTTTATTGCCCAGTACTGACTTCCTCGGAAGGTTCTCAGACACTTAAGGGCAGAAGGGGATTATTGTATCAGTGTAACTGATTAAACCAGTCAGAGAGAGTATGCTTCACAGGGTGACCATAACAACAAAGGAAATGGAAGAGAAGCCCTAAAGCTGAGACTTCTATGATGTGGGCAAGGCCAGCCCCTAGGGGTGCTCCAACCAGGGAGGCTGACACTACTTTCCCTTTCAAAAGCTCCAGTAGACATGGAAGGGGGGAAGCAGAACACTCTCTCTTACCTTGAAGGTGCCTAAACTTTCCTCCAGATCTGCCAACATGGACCAAACCTTGAGGGACTTGTATACACGGTTCTGCACAGGTTCTGAGGAATCAAAATACTCCGCCTTCTTAGCTGGGATGGCCGTGGCTTTCTGAAAGTGTAAGAAGCAACAGATGCAGGTGGAAGCAGGAAGCACTGTGGGAAGATGGAAGGTCCCTAGGGAATCTTAATGGCACAGGCCAATGATTTGAATCCTTCTCCTCAGAGGACTGCACAAAGCGCCGTCTCAGACAGGAGAAAGGTCCACACAGTCTCACTTAACCTTGCGACTACAACAGAGGAGTCTCAGCTTCCCATGTTCTAGCCGCAAAATGCCATTCTGCTTGTGAAGTAGAAGGGAACCTGCTTCACGTTCCCTGTGGCCCAGCTACTAAACCCCTTTCAGAAACACGTGGCTAGAATAAAAGAAGCCCTCTGCTTCGACCATGAGACCATTTGTACTTTAGCTCAAAAAGTAACTGCCTGGGAAACTTAAGGAGCCCCTGCTTGATTGTCAGACCCTCGTTGCTCTCCTCCCAGCAGCTTCTCTCCAGAAGCTCCCCCCATTTCCCCTCACCCGTAAAATGCGGAGCGCCTGGTCATAGTTCTCATGCCGCAGCTCCATCTCGCCATACTCGCACCACACGCTGGCCAATTCGTCCACTTGCTTGAAGTTCACTTTGGTGGCCTTTTCAAAAATGGTTCTCGCCTGGGACAAGGAAGGCAGGCAAGGGGGGTGGAGACAGGACAGGCAGAGCTCACTCTTCTCTTCAGGCTACGCTACAGATAGCGTGGCAGTCACCTTGGCAACGCTATACCACCCTCTCCACCCTGGGGCTGTAGGAGCTCTGTGCACGGACAGCAGCCCCATGCAATGCTGCAGAGCACATTTGCAGCCCAGAAGGGAACTCTTTCCGGTTGAGGACCCAGGCAACAGGGACAAAACTGAAAGAGGAAGCATTTCGACAGTCAAGGGAAGGGCAGCCTTGGCCTCCACCCCAGCCCACCACTCACATCTTCTATCTGTCCGTTGACCTCATAGAACTTGGCAAAAGAAACCCACAGCGTATGCGTTTTGCCAGTGGCTTTAAAAGGATCCACCGTCTGCACAGCTTCTGTGTATGTGTTGATGATCTGCAGGGAGTACAAAGAGGGAAGGAGAGTGAGCACTGGGAGGGGCCTTCTTTTCTTTGGGCATGGCGGAGGGGGGGGGACGTTGTTGTGACGCACAGCCCAAAGAAAGACTCTTCACATCCAATTTCCAGCACAACCCAACAGATTCATAAATGCTCCGAATGGTCGTATTGGTGACCCCTCCTGTGAGCAACTGTGCTGATGCCCATATAAGTGGCATCACCTGCGTTCCCATCAGTTGACAGAAGATTTCAGCCCGATTCTTGGGTACATGGAAGAGAAACCCCCAATGGAGTTATTGTCCTGCGTTTCCCATCAAGCCCATATCCTATTGCTTTCACATACACACAAACACATATGCATAGTTGGGAGAGAGCAAATCTGAGAAAGTTCATGTTCACCTGACCTCATGTTCACCTAAGGGTCATGTTCACCAGTATTCATTTTTGACATGGATATCACCATCCAGTTTTCCAGGGGAGGGAGGAGCTGTGATTGGACACTTCCACCCCCGACTGGCTTGATAGCCCAGAACCTCCAAGCTCTGCTCACAAACTGGTTTTCCTACCTCCCGGGGTTTCCCTTCATACAGTTTCACCCGCTTGTGCCACTCGTGGACATTGTGAGGATTCTGGCGCAGGAGGACACTATTGAGGAGTAGGGGCCGGCGGGTGATCAGCTGCTCAAAGCGAGCCAAGCGCAGTTCCAGGTCCACATCATCTGTTTCCCCGTGGGAAAAAAAAAAAGCATGGATAAAGTAGCTTGTGGCTAGAGCTGGCTCTTGACTTTCTTGCCTAGAAATGCCAGTGATTATAAACCCCCAAGCTCCAAAAGATGAAGAGAAAGCACCCAATGAATAGAAAAGAAATTGGGGGCTGTGGCACCCAGAGTCATGGGAGGGGAAAATGAACAGTGGCTGATTCAATACCAAATAACTTTAAGAGCCTTGCTGGATCAGGCCAAGGATCCTATCTAGTCTAACTTCCTGTGTCTCACATTGGCCCACAAGACGCCTCAGGGAACACACAAGACAACAAGACCCTTGCAGCCTGCTGCTGCTCCCTTGCATCTGGCATTGCACATGACACATCACCAGTTACACCAGAAGCAAAATTTACCCTAATCACAGTGTTTAGGAAGACTCTGAGACAGTCCCAGGAGCCTCTCGCAAACAAGGCCGGCAACCCCGAGGGTGCGTGCTCCCCTCAGCTAAACCTCTGGCCATGGCTTGCTCCTCCTCCTCCTCCTCCTCAAGGGCAGGAGCATGTTTCCCACCCGCTGTGTTGCTCTCACCCTCCTCTTCACGTCCCATCTCAGATGTTGTCTCCATTTTAGCAGCGATCATACTCTCCTCAAACTGGGCATAGCTGTCGAACACCTGAGTGAAATCCCGCACCGTCATCACTGTTTGTATTGCTTCTTCATACACGTCTCGCGCCTAAGAGAAATAGGGGACAAGGGATCAGTGGTGATGCTCCACTCCGCAGAGGGATGCTGGCTGTCTCTGGTCTCAGCAGCTTTCAGTTCCCAAAACCTTTTCAAACAGCTGGTCGATAGGAAAGCACAGACCACCACTCAATCTGCATTCACTTCTGAGGAAGACAAGCACTCTTTTTTTGTACAAGGCACTGATGTGTCAAGAATCTGCCATCTCTGGGATGACACCTACATTGAGAGGCGAA
This sequence comes from Lerista edwardsae, assembly GCA_029204185.1. Taxonomy (NCBI): domain Eukaryota; kingdom Metazoa; phylum Chordata; class Lepidosauria; order Squamata; family Scincidae; genus Lerista; species Lerista edwardsae. The sequence goes on from JAJKFI010000120.1 coordinate 2,584,547, forward strand.
TTGAACCCGTTAACAGGTAACAGATTTCCTGTGCTAAGAACAGCAGCTCTTTAATTGTTGCCCACAACTCAGCAAGAAGTAATAACCCCAGAACATATCTGAGCTGGAAGCTTCATTGAAAACCTAAGTTCAGACTACAGGAAATGCTCTGCTAAGCTGCCCATCAAATCCAAAGTCCGCTTACTAAAATAATGCCCTTGGTCCTAATTGGGGGAGGAATTAAATTGCAGAATCACCCAGCTGTTTCATCCTGAACAGCCAGAGGGCTTGTCACAAAAGGACGAAAGGCATTGCTGAGTATTAATACTTTGCTTCCTCCTACTGTCCAAACCTCAGGGTTTCCCTTGCCCTCCTGCTGACCTCAGTATTTAACCTCCCAGTCAGGGTGAGCTGACAAGTCAATAGTAGAACTGCTTAGGGATAGGAGTTTGTGGCTTCTTTCTCTGTTTTAGTTCCCCCAAAACATCCCAAAGGCAAACCCAATAATCCACAAGAGCCAATGAAACCTGATTTAGACCATTTACTTGTTAGTGGAATTGGGTATTAAGGACCCCATCCAAATGGCGCCTTAGGCTGGCGGAATGCATGTTGCACTGGCATTCTGTGATTTCTGGTTGTTGCAAATGTGATAGTGCCGGAGAGCGCGGCCTGACTGCTGCCGCGAGCAGCCAAGTCCATGAGGTGATGGGCCAGACGCCCACTGCCTCAGGTAATGTCAAGTTAATATCTTCTCAAGAATCAGGTGTTCCGGATCCACACTGCTACATTAACAGCTACATCTCACATAGCTCACTATGCAACAAGGGCTTGAAAGAAGCAATGGGCCATGGGCGTCCACTGCCTCAGATACGGCCACCTAGGGAGTCAGAAGAAGGTGGGAAGGGGCGGAACAGGGCAAGGGGTGGGCATAACAGGGAGGCTACAGGGCGGGGAGGAGGGTGATTGGGCCAGGGAAGAGAGTGGGTTTGGCAGCGGTGGTTTCCACCAAATCCTTACCCCTTTCCTGGGCCTGTTCTGCTTTCACAGGCTGACATGGGCCTTCCAAATGTTCCCCTACCCCAAGGAAACCTCAATATACCACAACTCCCCCAGTGGATACAGTGGACACCCCGTTGGTACAGCTACATCACTGCATGGGCAGTTACAGTTGATTGGGCTGGAAATGCTTTTTTTGACACTTTCTCAGTGGCAGAATGTGTTGAAATGTATTAGTATTATGCCAGACCTGCACATTTGGTGCATCCAGTAAGAAGTCCATTTCTGTTTTCATCGGTTGGGTCAGATTCTGAGGGGTCACTGTCCATTTTGCCATTTGGACTTCTGTGGACTACCCACTGAAATCTGGCCTCAGCCCAACCCTTACAGTGGTGTAGCTTTTATGACCAGACAACTACCTTCTCAAAATGGCCACTGCGGATGTAGTAGTCTGCCAAGGAACACCACAGCTTGCCCAGCTGGTCGGTGAAGCGGGTCAGGCCACCCCTGATTATGGCCCCCACGTTGAGCGACTTCACCTTGTCTGGATTCTGCGAAATGAGGTCACAGAGCTCGTGCCACAGCTGCAAGGGAGAGCACAAAATGTCAGAGATCTCCAGACCACTGAGAAGCAGGAAAAGCAAAGCCTGTACAGGACTTGTAGGAAGATGAAGGATGGAGTGTTGTAATGTGATGTAATGCTGGAGGCAGGATGGAGTGGCAATTCCAGCAGTCTTACCTGATAGTTGGATTTGCCCTCCTTGGAGACGAACCGTTCATCATTCACCACTGCAGCCAAGCGGACGGCAGCCTCATCCAGTCGGTCAATGGAATGCAGGTACTCAATGTATTCCTCAGCATTCTCTGGGCTCAGCTGCAACATTTAAAAAAAAAAATCAAGTTCAGAACTGACCATGGCTTTCAGTATTCCAAAGTGGTGGTGGATGGAGAGCCGTGGATGAATCATTGCTGGAAATGCCAACTCAAAACTAGATAGGAATACTAGCTGACACCCTTTATTTACTCAGACTGCACAATTGACTACAGTTAGTTTCCGAGAGAAGAATAAGGGGGGGGGGATGATACTTTGACAACAGCGCAACACACATAAAGGACAAAGACAGGAACAATTTCAAAGACCAGGCTCTCAACTATTTCCAGCTTCTAAACATTTAATCACAAGGCCTCTTTGCTATTTCAGTAGCGTAAGAGAACCAGAAACAATGGCTTAGGGCTCAATCCTAACCTGGAGTTAGGCCTGCAGAGTTAGGCCAGCACAGTTTGGCCAGCATAAGGGACACTGTAAAGCCCGTTTGGACCACTCTTGGAGTCAGGGAAGATGGTGCACGTCTGTGTGTTGGCCCCTCTGACTCCAGGAGTGGTCCAAACATACTTTACAGAGTCCCTTGGGCCGAACAAACTTTACTGGCCTAACTCTGCAGGCCTAATTCCACGTTAGGATTGCACCCTTAGAGATTTGTCTGTAGATCTTAGACTGGCCTTCATCTTTTGCAAGGTAATCAAGGTTCCAGTTGTAATCTGCCTATACTAAGCAAAACAAAAACACTTTGTGTACAGAGGTACTCTAGCATTAACTCAGGGAAAGAAGGTGGTGATGGTAGGAGACAGACTACACACCACAGATCTACAGCAGGGTGGTCCTTTACCTTCAGATACCTGCGGTAGACCCGTACAGCTGTCTCAGGTAATGGATACAAACGCACAAACTTCAGGTAGAGTGGCCAGATGCGATGGTGCTGTGTTATAGGCAGGGCTCGAAGTGCCCGGTCAAAAGTTCTGCGAGTACGGGTGATCCGACACTGGTCCATGAGAAACTGGCAATAATCCAACCATATCCGAGGCATCTGCAAGCACACAGAATAGTCAGGATGTTAACAGTGCCTCTGTTGGATCAGAATAAAAAGCCACCAAGGCAAGCAACCTATTTTAAGAGGTGTCCATGGGGAAGTTCACAAACAGGTTGTGTGATGGCAATACCTGCTTGCCTTCAGGATGTGACAATCAAGGCTGAGACTGTCCCTGCATACATTTGCAGAGTTGTATTTGTAGACATTCTGCCTAATAGTTATTGACAGTGTTGTGCAGAGAGTGGGTTTTTGCTAAGGACTATGGGATTGGGGGAACATGGGCAAGAACGAAGCAAGAGACTGCTGCAATCAGCTGGCCCTTGCGCAACACGATAGCGAACGGAACGAGGAGATCGGATCGGAAGCGGAGCATCCTGCGCTAAGAAGGAAGAAAGATTGCAAAAGCCGCGAGACCGTTTTAAGCTTGTTTACCCTTGTTAATCTTGTCAGTCATTGTTAAGCCTGTTTGCCGATACTTCCTGAGCTAATCAATGCAGCCTTCTGATGAGTTAATTAATGAACGAATGCCTTGGGAAACTGAACCATAAATATGAGTCTGTATTCATCAATAAACCAGAACTTTATTATTGATCATATTGGTCTGTGTGAGTTCTCCCTCGCTTCGGCACGGCAAATGGTGACCCCGACGCGATTAGAAATAATCAGCGGACAGGTGCGAGGTTAGCATCCCGGACGGGGTAGGATCGCTGCGGACAGCCAAAAGGAAACGAGCCAAAGGATCCCCCGGGCGCCCCAGAGAGGCGGACAGAGAGAAGTGGCCACGGCTGGCTGGTGAGTCAGGATAAAAAAAGGGAGACTGGTCGACAAAGTCCAAAGGGTGACGGTCGGATCAGGGAAGCGGGATGGGAATAGCCGTATCGGCCTCGGAGAGAGAAGGGCTCCGGTTGTGTGAATTGGCCCCGAAGTATGATTGCAAATTTAAGGAAGAAGATGCGAGCACCATATGTCAATGGGCTCGAAGGCGGGGTCATCTTAAGGACTTGAAAGACGTCTTTTTGCTACCAGCTTGGAAAAACATTGGGGCGGATTTGTGGGACTCAGTACAGAACAAGAATGCTGAGGCACAGCGACTAGCCCCCATTTACAGGACAATGACTAAAACTATGCCTAAGTTACATGGAGAAGTGGAAGCCAAACGGGCAATAAGGCAGGCGTTGGGAGTTGCTGAAAAGGAGGAGGGTAAAGATACAGGATTGACAGCATCAGGGGCACCATCTAAGGAGGTTGAAGTGTATCCCCTTTCCGAAGCTAAAAAGACGGCCTTGGGGGGTCCCACTGACAGCTTCCCTCCGTATACAAGCCCAGTCCCTGAGGAAGCCCCCTTCGCTAATCCCCCGGCCCCACCTGACCCCGCCGACGCTCCTTTGCCCATGAACAAGAATATCCCAGGCAAAACTTACCCGGATTTGTCACGATGGAAAAAAAATAAGAAGAAGAAGAAAACCTATGAAGTCCTACAAGCGGCGGCGCACAGGAAAACCCGAAGCAGAGCCCGGAGTCAGGGCGGGCAGGCGGGCGCGCTCAAAGCAAGGAGCGGGCGCCCAGCAGCTCCAAGCCAGCCCCCAGCACCGCGCAGGGCCAGGCAAGGTCAGGGGATCGCCCGGGCACTCCGGCCGCTCGCCAACCTGGCCAGTCACCGGCCAAGCCACCGCGCACCGCGTCTGCCCGCCGCCCGCCAGTCCCCCGCCAGTCAAGCCGGAACCGGGGGAAGATGGCTGAGCGATAGATGGCGGCTCCAGAATCGCGTGCTCAGCGAGAAAGGCTTCTGCAACGGCAAGCAAGATAGTAAGAAGGCAAAGCAGCCCCGCGAGCGATCTAACGCGGCTCACAGCCGAAAGACAGCGAGCGCTCCACAAACGCAGCCCAAAAGTACAAATGCCGACAGCAGCGAAAGGCACATCACCGCCCTCCCCGCTGCTAGTCTCCCAAATGCAGATCAAACACACACACACACAGGGAAGACGCAAATCAAACGCAAAGAAAGAGAGACGAACCGTTTAAAAAGGCAATTCCTTTTTCTGACACCACGGAAAGCAAGTAATGAATTCTCTGCAAAGGCTGTTCAGTGTTAAATGTTACGTGTTTGTCATGTAAAGTCAAAATGCGCGCTGGATGTCTTGTCTGTCCTACATGTGTATGTCTTGTCTGTGTGTAAAAAGGTGTTTGAATAAGATCCAGGTATGTGTGTGTGGGCACACCTCTGTGTCCAAACTTCTTTTCTGCTTCTCTGCTTCCTATCTCTTTCCTGTAATATTGTTGCAACACTTCTTTTCATTTTTGAGCTCATTCCTGGTACCATGATATATTTTTTTTTGGTTTTGTGCACTATTTGTTCTCTGTTTGGAAAAAATTTGGGTTAAGTTTAAACACTGGTGTGCATCAAAGTGCAATTTTGAGCCTTGCCAAAAGAAAACCATATAATCTTTAAGGGGTATTCTAAATTAAATGTGCAATTGTCTGTTAATGTTTTGTAGCTACACTTGTGCACGCAGAAATCATAAAAATGCTTCAGCTATTAGGCAGTAAAGAACAATGGCAAACACTAAGAGTAAAACTACCTCCGCTCTTGAATGGAATCTGTGAAGTGTCCTGAGTTTTTGCAGTAAGATAAGCAGTTCCCCTCACACGTCAGTGTGCTCTGGTGCTATTTTTAAGTAACTCCTTTTCATCTGGTGACTGATAAATAATGGAGAGAAAACTGCACACCCTTTTCTTAATTTTTTGCCCCAGTGTAATCCTCCTGCCCCGGGTGTTTAATGTCATCATCTTAACTAGCTCTTAACCTCCACGAATCAGGCATTTCCTGTGAGATCCTGTGGGGTCCCTTTTCATGAGCCTTTTTTAAAATTCTGGGTAAAGACCAGCATACGGCAGTGGCTCAGGGCAAAAACACCCCAAACAAAACCATTTTCTTTTCATTGGGGAGCTCAAGGCCAGTGCTAATCACCTTCTCATGTTTATCATAGGACATTCCTGTGGGTCAAGTACTGAAATGCGCACTGGGCATCGGTTTGCCATCTGTCCATCTGTGGATGGCAAAGAGCCTGCATCAAATGGAAAAATTCTCTTTCTGAATAGCAAAGGTCTCATGCCACCTTTTATGTAGTAACTGATATGTGATTCTCAGTTCTTCAATTTGGTTGTTGCCCGGCCTAAATAGGTAGGTGCTCAAAAAAAAAAAAAAAAAAATTGTGTGTGCCAAACATCTTAGGCTATCACAAAACCAAGGGGGGGGGGGAGACAGTTGACACTGAGCTGGGGTTTCCAAACCCCCTCCTCTACTGAGCTGGGGTTTCCAAACCCCCTCCTCTTTCCTCCAAAGCAAAGTAGCAGGGTGACTCACCCAGCGTCTTACACCTATCCTCAAGATTTTTATCTTCTCAGGAAATTCCTGTCCCTTAATCTCAGCAAAAAACATGCATTCTTTCCTTCAACGCTGTGCTGTGTGAACTATAAAGCCTAAGCCTTTAAAAATCTGTTTCCTAAAATAATGAAAGTTCCATTTTTAACAAGGCTTGTATAAAAAGGTGGTGTAAACATTACCAATATTTCAAACCAAATCTCTCTAAATCACAAAAGTTCATGTTTACAGCAATGCTGCTTCAATCCTAAACAAAGCTGAGTCCTACCAGCAGCAAATCACACTTTAAAGGAGCCAAATAAAGCTTTTTGAAAAAACTGAAATGCCTAGCAAAATTGCTTGCAAGTTTACCCGCGGGCTCAGCTAAACTAGAAATCATTAATTCAAAGTTGCATTTCTAAATTTTTATGTAAGCATCCTTATGCTCTCCAGACCTACCAAGGCTTTAAGTTTTTAGAAATTAGTAGCAAGCAATTATTAAACGTACCCATCAGGATATAAAAAGATATATTTCCCTCTTTTTAAAAGAAAAGGGGGAGTTAGGCAATTAATGCAGACCAGATACGCCGGCTAAAAATCAAATAAATATAAATCAAATAAATATAATTACTAGCATTCTCGCAGAAATAGCCACAAATGTCAGGGGAGTACACCAAGCAGTTTTACAGAACAAGGCTGCTACTGAGGGCCGATTATTTAATTGCAAAAACTGGAGGGTCTGTGTTGTTTTAACCTTTCTGATCGCTCAGATTCTGTTGTCAGCAAACTCAAGAAATTAACGCAGAACTTACAAAAATCCGGATCCAGGCTGACCCCGTGGCAGATTGGTTCAACTCACTAGGATTGCCAGCCTGGCTGCTGCATATGTTTCAACCAGTGCTAATGATAATTGTCCTATGTATTTTAATGTGTTTGTTTGGTCCTTGCTGTCTTCAATGTATCCAAAATGTTGCCTTTAAGACTTCCGACCAGCTGTTCAAAAGAAGAGGGGGAGATGTTGTGCAGAGAGTGGGTTTTTGCTAAGGACTATGGGATTGGGGGAACATGGGCAAGAACGAAGCAAGAGACTGCTGCAATCAGCTGGCCCTTGCGCAACACGATAGCGAACGGAACGAGGAGATCGGATCGGAAGCGGAGCATCCTGCGCTAAGAAGGAAGAAAGATTGCAAAAGCCGCGAGACCGTTTTAAGCTTGTTTACCCTTGTTAATCTTGTCAGTCATTGTTAAGCCTGTTTGCCGATACTTCCTGAGCTAATCAATGCAGCCTTCTGATGAGTTAATTAATGAACGAATGCCTTGGGAAACTGAACCATAAATATGAGTCTGTATTCATCAATAAACCAGAACTTTATTATTGATCATATTGGTCTGTGTGAGTTCTCCCTCGCTTCGGCACGGCAGACAGACATATCGTCCAATAATTTACCTCTGTTTAACAAGCCAATTAGCCTAGCTGTAGTCACATTTTGTAATGCCTACAGTATATTGAATACCCTTTTTTTTTGCTTGTTCTAAAATTCTCTCTATGATCAAGTTCTCGGGATGACTCCAAGTTCTACTGTTCCAGAAGGGACAATTTATTTTTATTTATTTTGTTCGAATGGGTCATTATTCTATAAACTCCTATTGCATTTCTCACTAGACTAGAGTTTTTTTCTTTAGACTTACCAACTTTATAAGAAAAAAATCCTTTAATTTGGGGTATCATTTGGTACTTTCTCCAGCAATACGATACTCTTTTTTGAGAACAGCACATAGGATTTGCATGTGGGGGAACCAGTGATAAGGCTGAAGACAGATCATTGATTTTAAAACACTTAAATTGTAAGTGTTAGGCTATGGTGCCTACTAGGTATAAACACATATCTTTTGTCCAACCTCTGGGCAGAACATCTGGTCATTGCCCACTGGTATATACACGTTTTGTGCAACCTCTGGCCCAATTTCTGTGACTCTGGTCAAACAAAGTTTGAATATTTTTGAAGCACTACACAAATCTATTGACTAAAAGAAATTCTGGAATAAATATACTTACCACTTCACACCCATAATATGAATTTACACTCTGTTACTTGTATTCAGCCTTAAACAATGGCACTATGATCACTTCTCTTATTTTCACTTCTCTTATATTCATATCCAACACTTAGATTTTTCAGTGGTGTATCGTTCCAAACTAACATTCACAGAGCATTTTTCTTGACTATGACCCCAATTTTTCTTTCCCAAGTAGCAACAGATGGTTTAGATCCCTTCTGTATATCTGCAGAAGAAATGCTGTGGAATTAAACTAACAGGAGCCCTTAGCACTAATGCTCTAAGCAACCTTGTGGAAATACTAGTCAGACTAAATTTGGGCCCAGGCCTATCTAACTTTCCAGGGCCGATGCAGCCACAATGTAGCCCTGAGAAAAGGTTACAAATGTTCTTGTTGGTAAGGGAGTTCTCCATGGCTGCCCCCCTACTGCAGGATACAGTGCATGCCCCGTTGGCACAGCTGCACCAGCACTCAAAAGTTGGATAGGATTTGGCCTTTGGTCACTCCTCCCAGGCTTTACTAGCCTTGAACATTCACCAGTGACCACTGTACCTTGTGCATGAAGACAAGGGCCCGTTCGTGGCAGTTGTTCACCTCTTCATAGCTGGGGTCTGTTACACACCGGTTCTTCACCTGTTTCCGCCGCTGCTTCAGATAATTATACCAAAGTTTGTAGCTGCAAAGCACAAATGAGGAGGGAGGGAAAATGACTGTTGGCATCACAGTAAACAACTATGAAACATTCCTAGTTCTCATTTCTGGATGGGTTGGATGACCCTGCTATTTTAATTTTTGCTGAAATTAATCCTATGGAGACTGAAGAAAACGTCCCATCTTCCTAGGATATTCCTGTGTCATCTTCTGGCAAAGATCAGAAAAGAGGTACTTGCAGACTCCCTCCAAATAGATTACATTATTACTATACTTTTAAAAACAGCCTTATGAAAAACTGGACTAGAAAAAAAAGTCCTTTTATCTGCACAGACCATGAGCTTGCTGATGCTATCTCCCCATCAAAGAAACAGACTGTACCTGCCTGGCAGCTCCTTAAGAGCTCTCTCATAGATCAGGTTCAGGGCATGCTTGGGAGCATTCTGCTTAAATTCAATGTAGCGGATCCAGCACTTGACAGAGAAGGGATTGCGCAGGATCTCTTCCTCATACTGCAGATCTTCTTCCTCCTATGTGGGGAAAGGCGTTGAGAAAACTGACATTAAACTGACAGAAAACATATGAGTCTCTTTCATCGTGCAGCACTGTTTTCTAGGCACTATTTCTGTGCTACCAAAAGGGAAGATTTTAATACTGTATTTAACGTGTAAGCTAAGAATATACAAGTTGAGAATATCAGAGGAGCCCCACTGGATCAGGCCAAGGGCCCACACAGGTGCCTGTAGCTCACAGTGGCCCACCAGATGACTCTGGAGCACACAAGACAACAAATGCCTGTACTTGTTGCCATTCCCTTGCAGCTGGCATTCAGAAATAGGCGTCCTCTAACACAGAGGTTGCATACAGTCATCATGAAATCTCTAATGCAAATATCATCCCAACAACAAAATCACTAGGCAGCCTTAGAAAAACTTCTGTTTTTCAACCTCAGCTATCCCTGCAATATGGGGATAGTGATACTAGCCTATTTTAGAGTCTTGGAATGCATTACCAATAGCCCAACTAAATAGTATAGAAAACATGAAACTGCCTCCTAACAATGTCTCTTTCCTCTACCATAGCAGTATGATGTCATTACATCAGGTGCTCTGCTCTGTACACCTCACATCATTGGCTGGCAGGAGATGCCCTGTGCACTGACACCATTTCCTTTAAGTTTATATTAGACATTACAACAGTCAAGAGGATACAGTGTATATGGTCCCTGTTCCTCAAATATTTTGGTGAAGACAAACCAAAAGTGAGTTCTTCTTTGTACCAATCTCATATTGTGTATTTTAGTTGCTCTTTAATACGACTGAATATTATGATATGTGCATAACTTGATGTTGTTGCTTGAGCATAGAAAAGGGGTGGGCTGATATGGGTGGCTGAAATTGAAGAAAGGTCTATGAAGACTGCAGTTTATTGGCATTTCTGCAAACTGCTTTGTTAAACTATTGGGTATTACAATATACATGGATTTAAAGATACCAAAGCATTCTCAAAAATGTTGATCCCAACATGCACATTCCACCAATGCAAGCTAATAAAAAACACACCAGCCAAATTTCTGCTTCCATACAGATCTTGCATGGTTCTGAAAACCTAAGGAATTCTGCGGACACAATGCATGAAAGGACAAACCTAATTGCTCTAACAAGAGGTGGGGGGGGAGAGAGAAAGATGGAGATGTGCAGGGGTCTTTCGACTCGCACCTCTGCTCTGTGAAACTCTGATCTGAAAGCCACGTGGGCGAGGTACAGTTGTGGGTGTGCAGTGTTGCGGAAAAAGCACTCTGCACATGCTCAACGCAAGTGTTTTGCTGTAACGTCAGGACTGAGTCCTGGCACCGAAATAGGTCCTTGGCTCAAATTAAGCTCTGCGAGGAAACGGAACTGAAACTGCGGGAGGCTATCCTGACATCCCCACCCCGCCCTACTCACGAAGAAGAGCTCCCGCTTCCCCAACACCGTTTCCAGCTCCGGCATCGCGCCTTCTTCCGACCTAGGCCAAGCGGGGCGCGCGACAATGACGTACAACGTCGCTACTGATTGATCAATCGATGGTTTGCCCCTCTGCTTACGTCAATACATCAGCCATCGCCTCATTGGTCACTCAAGAGCTGGGCGTTCCCTTTCAACCCTCCGCCTATAGGCCAAGCTATAGGCCTAGGCGCCATGTTGGTTACGCGCGCCATCTTCGAGAGGCTGCGGTGGCGGCAGGGGAGGAGCCAGTGGGAAGGGCGGTGCGAAGTAATACGGAGGGGGCGGGGAACGAGTCAAGAGGCGAGATGGGGGTGAAGCTGGAGGTGTTCCGGGTTTGTGTCAAGGCGGGGGGCATGATGTGGGATGCGACACGCGCGGGTGCCTTACCATAGACGGGACATGACGGTTAAGGGAGGGAGCACTCAGGTGGACCGACCCGGGAGTCGCCGCTTCGCACTACGAAGCTTGGTGAAGCTCCTAGTGGCCCGCTGTGGGGTCCGGGGCTATGGCTCTCCGCCCCGTGGTTGCCCCTTGTGGAGAGGGCGGCTTGCAGAGAGGGCGCCACGCCACGTGCTGTTTCTCCTTCTGTGCTGCAGTGTTTTCCATAAAGACATAAAATGCAAACTAACAACACCTGCTGTGGCTACTTGTGAGGAAAACCTGGCTCGCTCCCCTCCATCCCTTCCCGATGCTTTGTGGGCTCTGAGAACTCCGAGCTGCAATTCTTTGCACTCTCATGTGGGACTAAGCGCTCCTTGACGCTCCGTGAGTCATGGGGCTGCGTCCAGGATGAGGCTGCACCCGGAGCTTTGCCCTAGAGAGGAACCCAGCCCTGAGTAGCGTTGGTGGCCTCTCCTTTTCCACCTGACCTTGACAAAAGTCAAACTTCATCTGAAACTCTCTCTTCCTTTCTGCCACATGATGTCTTTCTGACCTCTAAGAAAAAGGGGTGGCGGGTATAGGCAAAGGGCATGACACGGTAGGCTGGTTTGGAAGTATCTAAACTCAAGAACTTTTTGCATGGTATCTCTGTGGTTGAGTTTAAACCAGTGGTTCCCAAGCTGTGCATTTGATTGCCATACGGGAGACTACTGCTCTAAATAGCAGTTGAAGGAAGAGCTCCACTGCACAAAAACCATGCACCGTGAAGAGCCCTCCCACCCTGCCTGATCTCCTTATATTAGCGCTGGTTGAAGTGGCAGCGATGTCTCCAAACGTGGAAGTGACTGGTGATGATGTCATCGTCTGTCACTTCTAGGAGCTGCACAGGGATGTTACAGGTCCCAGCACTTTGGGAACCACTGGGATTAACCAATGTGCACTTATTAACCTCTGACTCTTCTTTTCCTTCCTTCAGATGATGCTGTATCTATCTTTTCCTGTGGCCATGTTCTGGATTTCAAATCAGGCAGAATATTTTGAAGAATATGTAATCAAACGGAAGGTTAGTCTTGTCTTGAAATTAGAGAAGGAAGAACAATATAATCAAGTGCAAAAGTTTCCAAACAATTCCTGTGCTGTTTTGCCTTAAAAAAAATAATCCTGGGTCAGTTCCCTACCCAGCCTGCCTGTGCCCGATATGACCAATGTGACTTTCATTGAGAGCCAAATTGTAGGGAGCAGCAAACAGATTATGCTTTCTGTGCCAAGTCTGTCGCTGCCCTCTAATGTCTCAAGTTGCTCTCCTCACTCTGTCCCTTTAAACAAAACAGAAAGTGCAGCATATAAAACAGGGAAGTGCTGCATTTTTGTATTGAATGGACAGAGAGACTCAGGGCTACTGATTTCTAATGCATGATGCATGTCTTTCAAAATCTTCATAAGCGTGCTGCAAAGAACCAAATAAAGCACTTAAAAACGTATTTTTAAGTATTTCTGGAGCAAAGAGGAATAACCACATGTTATGGGAAATGTTTAATATGCTGGCAATTTAAATGTTAAGAAAAAACGACTACTAGCCAGAGGAGTGTGCAAAACAGGGCATAACCCAAGCAGAGAGATCAGGGACTTTTTGCCCCGATGGGGTTCCCATCCTAATAGCATCCCATATGATATTTTAATTAGAGAAAAAAAGTTTGCTGCACTTTTAGTGAAAACATTTTTCCAATTAAAATAGCATACAAGAAACATTTGATATCGGAATCATGCTCGGAGTGCACAGTCCTTAGCCCCATTTCTTCCTGCCATGGTTCCACTACATCCGGCTTCGGCTGCCATTTAAAAAACAGCTAACCAATTATCAGGCCTCTTTAGGGACTTTCCATAATGTGTAGTTAGTTCTCTTTTCCCAGATAATATTTTAAATATTCTCAGTTTTAGCCATTCAATTCTGTACAGCACTGTGTGTAATAAAATGTTGAATTCATACGTGAAACTTATAATTTGACTTTTAGTGGTGAAATAATGAAGGAAAGAACTAGTGAAAAAAAAGTAATTGGAATAAATAATAAAAGGCAAGCCTTGAATGGCACAACTCGATAAAGTGCTTGGTAAATTCATCACAGCAGGCTGATTTACCATCCGTGACACCTGGAGCTGGACCAAGCAAGCTCTGCACAACATGGAAAAGCCTTGCTGGATGGCACTCAGCAGATGCAATTATGTCAGAGAAAAAGCACACTGTGACAGAGCTTTACCAACACCCAAATTTGCCAGGCACTGTTGGTTGAATTAGCTTAGAATAAATAGGATTGGTGTTTTGCAGAGTTTTTCAACCTTTGACCTCTGCAGAACTGCTTTGCACTGTCCACCTCTTAGAAGTAACTGGCAATGACATCATTGTACCACCTCAAGTACCACCAGTGATATGAGTCCCACTGGTTAAGAAATGTTGGTATATTGTGCTAAATGAGAGCCAGAACACCTGGGTTATATCTCAGGAAAAATCCAAACTTCATCTAGTGAGGGGATGTTCTGCTTATGTACTGGGTGTCTTTTATGAAAGGGTCTTGGTGGTAGTTTGTTGAAATTCATCAGCCTTCCTTCTTCACTGAGGGTTTTAGTTTTCTTCCTTTTAATGATCAGAAATGGTCCCATCAGGACACGGTATGGAGCGGGGTAGATTTGTACTAGATGCTAAGAAAGAGCTTTCTGCCCTGCATTTAGAATTAAGGGGAAAAACCATCACAAACAAAATTGATTTGCTAGGTTTTATTTTTAATTTTCTGTATTATGCTCATGACACAGCTTGTTCCCTTTTGGCAGCTAGATTTCTTTTCCTGCTGGTATCTTTTCTGTTGTTTTTCGGATCGCTGATCATTGGAACAGTAAAATGTTTCCGTATCTGGCGTAATCTGCCTAGATACAGACCAGAATATTCAAGTCATCATACTAGAATATGTAATTCTATTCTTGGTCTTTTTATTGCAGAGGGAGATCTATCCGCCTGATGATGATGATCGGGTAAATATGTTACAGCTATGAATATTGCATATGCCTGAGAGCCTGGTTGAGAAGATGTACCTTAGCAACAGTAGACTTCAAGTGACATTATGTAAATGATGAAATTGACACAGAATTTCAGTTGCTGGTCTATTCAGGATCCAACTACATGTGAAGGGCAAGTTCATGTAACTTTCTCCTGATTTTTTTTTTTTAAGCAGCTGCAGGAGGCTGGAATATTGAGCAGATGGACTGCCAAGTGGAGAAGAGGTGCTTTACCCTTTTCCCTTAGACCACTTTGCCCCTGAAAATTGCCTTTATTGTATGAAGTCTGCCTATACTGGTGATGATTCTGTATGCTGTCCAGCATAAAGTGTAGCTAGTGACCCCTGGGCTTGGGACACAAGTAGGTGTTGCCAAAGATGCAGCTTTTTTGTATTATTAGTTACATTTGGTGGTATGGTAAATCCAAAGAGATATTCTTGTGCCTTGGAGGTTATCTGAAAGAGAATCTGAACGCCCTCCCTCTAGAGAGGCATTGTACGAAGTAAACATACAAGGAACGAAGTAAAAAACTGGTCAAGCTGTTGCTTTTGTCTTCTCTAGAGAAAAGAACTGGAAGACTTCAAAGAGCGAATGAGGAAGATGCGAGAGGAGCGGCTGTTGCAGGCAGCTAAAGAGTAATGCCGTGGCATTCCCCTTCCTTCTGTCATATGCCGATATGCTTGTCGGGTAGAAGATGGACTTTTAAGAACGTTGGTGTCGCTACTTACCTCTTTGGCTTTCTGCTGGCTTGGTTGTGCTCAAATGCCACTCCAAAAGACTCTTTGGATTGTGAGGTAGAGGGAATTGCAGTACAGTTCCACTTCGTATTCCCTTGTTGTGGTTCTGCACATCCCTTTTAGGGCATCACAGCTCTTCTTGGGTTGGATGGAGTCATCTTCTGACTGTAGCCTTTTTTCTTTTCTTTTTTTTTAAATGAAGGGGCTTTTCATCTGCCTTTTGCTCCCATTCCACTGTTGATTTTGACTGGGCGGAAGGTAACTGTGTTGTGTGACTCACTTTTCAATAAAAAATGCTGTACAGGAAGACTGACCTCATAATAGCTTCCAAGCATTCTGATGTCTTCAGAGGTGTTTGCTGTGTTTCACTTGTCCCTCTTGGGTTGAAGTTCAGGCTGTTTTTTCTCCAAGGCAAAAAGCATCTTTACAAGTCTTACTGAGCTATTTTTGTCTCTCAATGAGAACAGGAGACTAGAACCACATCTGGACCCCAATGGCTGTGTTTTTAATTTTAGGCATGGTGTGTGTGAGAGAAAACCTGACATGATAATTTTTTTCTTTGTGCTTTCAGATGTACCATTCTGAGAGTAAATATCATTGTATATGTTCGGCACTGGTGCAAGTCCTTAAGAAGAATAAGAGGCCAATCCTATGGGCAAGGGTGTTTGAAAATGGTGTTATTTTTTCACAGATTTTGTGATTTGAAAGGCAGAAAGTGCTGTTACGTGTTTTTATTCTAGGTTCTCATTCCAGGTGCTCATTTTTATTAATTTTAAATGCTTCAAAAGTGTACTAGGTAGGTGATACAGTATCAGCAGATGTAGCCACAGTATTCTTTCCAACTGGAAAAGTAATCTATTTTAATTTCTGGAAAATATCTTAAAACACCAAAATAGAATGTTTGTTTTTTAGATATTTTCACACTCAAAAGGCAGTGTTTTAATGCGTTCTTAACAAATATACACCCCTACCTATGGGCTTCTTAGTGTTGGCGCTCCTGCTCAGCATCAGCTCCAGGTGTCGTAAATGTGCCGTAAAGCAAATTTCTGGCTACTGGTGAGGAGGAAGCGTTGGGGCTGGGGCTGCCCCCTTCGGCACTGTGCCCAAGTGCGGAAGGTATGGGCGGCTGTTACTTCAGCAGCACCGACCTGTGGTAAGGCATGCCTTTGCGGGGGTGGGTGGGGAGGGGGCAGAACTGGGTGGGGGGAGGAGCAGAGTGGGGGGTGGGACCAGCCCTGGCCTCCACCACTGGATCCTATTCTCTGTGTCAGGTTACATAGCCCAACATGGAGGCTCTCATGTCTGTGCCAACAAAATACCCGGTGCAGACTTCAGGATGCCCATTGCCGGGCCAGCACCCTTACCCAGGGGAAGGGAACAAACATCCCCTTCTCCTGAGGTGCCTTCTATGGCTACTGCAGCTCCCATAGGATTCAGCAGTAGCCATTTTGGCACCACTGCTCCTATGGGGGCCCAGCATCATAAGATGGATCAGTCAACCAACAGGTACTTATATACCGCTTTTCAACACGAAGTTCACAAAGTGGTTTACAGGCAAATAGTAATAATAAAGTTAAATGGTTCCCTGTCCCAAAGGGCTCACAATCTTAAAAAAAAAATGCAGAACACCACCAGCAACAGTCACTAGAAAAGACACTGTGCTGGGGAGAAGAGGGACAATTACTCTCCCCCTGCTAAATATAAGAGGAACACCACTTGAAAAAGTGCCTCTTGCCCAGTTAGCAGGGGTCAATTAGCCCAGTTAGGATTGGGCTCTTAGTCCAACTCAGTTGGACTAAGTCCAACTTAGTCCAACTTCGAGAAAGCACTTATTGATTGATGCTGTGATGCAACAAATCCCCTCCTCCAAAAGCCATTGGAACACTATTGCAATGCTTTTAAACATGTTTACAAGTTTTTCTAATTAAAATAAGGCATTTTGAAATCTAAATAAAAGACAGGCCTGGAGTGTGGAAGGGAAGGTTGGTGGCTGGAATACTCCAATATGTACATCTGCCATGGGCATTGTGAAGCTGGGAGAAGTTGGGTTCACACTATGAATAAGGACTACTGTGTACTGTGACTATTCCTTTTATGTTATTCCTATTGTTGCCTTCTGAGACTTTTGTTTACATTTTCTTCCAAGGTGCATGAAGTGCTTTCAAGGTGAATATTGTACCATTATATACTACTTATATACACCCTTATATACTACATTATATACACCCTTATATAATTCTAGCAATCTTGCTCAGTTACTCGGTGCTTCCACTATGTTCCATGGTTCAAATATACTGGAAGTTAGACTTTACTGTTCTCAAAATCCACACTTTAGAATGTCTGTCCATGGTGCTCTGGTCTTGAAAGGTGTATTCCTGTACCATAAATAATCATCCATTACATATCTAGTTCTAAGAAAGCTTATTTTATTGCAAGTATACATTGAGGCAAAGTGGGGGGGAAGTCAATAAGAGGGAAGCAAACATGT
Organism: Lerista edwardsae; assembly: GCA_029204185.1. Classification (NCBI taxonomy): domain Eukaryota; kingdom Metazoa; phylum Chordata; class Lepidosauria; order Squamata; family Scincidae; genus Lerista; species Lerista edwardsae. Next base: position 2,602,100 of record JAJKFI010000120.1, read on the forward strand.
GGTGAGTGGGATGTTATTGGGACACTGGGACTTTTATGAGAACCCATGTATCCCATGGGTATCAGTGCATGCATGGTTTTGAGAAACGAGGTATATGTAAAGGTGGTAATTCTTGAGGGAGGTGATGTTATGATAGGTTTTGATGGCCAAGAAGGGAGAATTCCTAGGAATTTAGGATCTTGGAAGAAGATGGAGAAAAACTGGTAATCAAATGTGTTGGTAGATGAGGCCCATAGGTTTAGGATGGAGGAAATGTGAGGTTATGGTGAGCAGATCTCGGTGAATGGTGGATTTTTAGGATTTAAAAGAGGAGGTCATATGGATCTGGGTCTCTAGGAGGAGGTGCTAGGATCCTGGGCACTGGCAGGTTTGGAAGTTGGATTTTTTACTTTGCCTGTAACAGCTTCCAGCTGCTTGCCATGGATGTGGGCGATGAAAGAGAAGCAGTCATCTATGGGTGTGATAGGGGCAACTGGGATATCTGAAGCAGCCCCTTCTGGTGAGGCCAAGGTATTGCCCTCCTGTTGAAGCAAAAAGACTAGTCAGTTTTTCCGCTTGACTATTCTTATTCTATCGTGTACCTTCCTATGCATCAGAATCCAGACTACAATGGCCTTGTGCATTAAGTAGCCTTTAATTTCTCACTCTGATCCACCCTTTCCTGTGATTCTTTGGGGCTATACCTTCCTTCTGATAGCATCTAGCACCAGGTAGCCTTCTAATTGTCCACCTTCATAAGGGCATGAGACTCTAGCCTAGTGGTTCAAGTTATATTACGTCCTAACTATTTGGAAAGTAAAATTACAAGTATATTGAAAGGCATTTTAGAGCAGGGGTTCTTAACCTTATTATGATTGCAGACCCCCCAGTGGATTGCACAATATGTCTCCACACCCCCTTTGCCAGACTGTCGTCGTCATCATCCTATTAATGTAGGTACTAAAGTAAGAAGTCAATAGCTGGGTTTTACTTTACATACAGATAGGTGGGAACAGAACAATCCATACTAATAATAATGATAGTTAATAATCTAACAAATTTTTAAAAAATTGTTCAGTGATTCAGTGAACCCACCATTCGGGTCCCATAACCCCCCCCCCCCAAGGGGTATGAATAATCCCCAGTTAAGAATCCCTGTTTTAGATGTTCAGTGTTTGGTAAGGTAAAAGAAAATATTGGCCATTACACTGAGAGAAAACAAAGTATAGTACAAACTTAGTCTGTACTTTTATTTCCAAGATAAGCCTCCTTACCAGTTTTCATTAATATAATTGCAATGACCATCATTGCTGATTTGACAGGTACCAGGCTTCTTTTGCCTATGATAATACCTAGTAGGGAATATATAGATTGTAATAAGGATCTTTAATATTTCATTTCCAGTGCAACTAGAACGGAGATTTACCTGTAATATTTACATATTAAACAGGGTGAGTACACCAGGAGTTAATTTTTAACTGAGGGGCAATCCTCACCTGGAGTTAGGCTGGCACAGTTAGGCCAACAAAGCTTGGCTGGCACAAGGGTTACCATAAAGTGTGTTTCGACCACTCTTGGAGTCAGAGAGGCCAGCACACAGACATTTGGTATCCTCTCCGACTCAGAGTGTGCTCCAAACACGCTGTATGGTGTCCCTTGTGCCAGCCAAACTTTGGTGGCCTAACTGCCAGCCTAACTCCAGGTGAGGATTGTGCTCTGATTTTTTTTAACTTCACCAAAAGGCTACTTGTTTGTGGTGTGCTTCAATCCTATGGGTTCCGGAGTGAGAGGGGAGAGATGTCACACTCCTGTAAACCTTTTGCCATCCCAGAATAATATACCTAGGTCCCACCCCAGCTTTAGTCTGATTTTTTTTTCTCCCACATGATAATGAGAATTTATTATCTTCAAACCTATAGTATTTAGGAAGCTATAGACTTCCAAAGTCTATAGGAACTTAGATTTAGGTTTCTAAGTCACATTCTCCCTAATCATATTCTCCCTAATTTTTTTTTCCCAAAAATCATCTAAGCCCATGTGCTGTCAAATAAAACTCTGCTCATCTGTGAAAACTGAACAGTGCAATATGGGTAGTCAGTGTTGCTCACATGAGGTTTCAGTGGCCTTAGCCTTTCAAGATTCCAGAGCCTGGAAAGTTTAGGGTGAGTTTATATGACAGTTTTCCCAATTCAAGGTGATTTGGGAGCAGTTGTTTTGTGGCAGACAACCACATCAATATCTGGTTTCTTTAATCTTTCTTGAGCATGAGATGGCAGAGTAGAAGGGGTGGGGCTCATCAGAAGAATGAGATCCATACTAATCTCTGATGCAGGCACAATATCTTCTTAAGTTGATGGCAGAAGGTAGCTTGGCATCTGTTCAGAAGTGACATCCAGCTTGGCATCCAGCTCAGCTACAAGCAGGTAAATGCTAGGAAAATAAAGCAACCTAAGATATGCTTTGGCTTGGCCTGTAATCTTATACGGGCTTACCTGAGAGTAAGCTCCAGTGAACACAGTAGAACTTACGGTGCTTTTGAGTGAACTTTTAATCTTTTGCACTAGATACCTAAGAGCAATGCTATCCAATGATAGCGAAAGTCTATCAAGTTTAACTGCTTGCATTTGCGTTATTTTCTTTGCCTATATTTGCTTTATTAGTAAAAATTAATGTGTTTAAATATTCCCATAGTTTTGGCCTAAAGTGTATGCATTACACCTCCAAGTCTACATTATGAGGTTGTTGTTGTTCAGTTGCTAAGTTGTGTCCGACTCTTCGCAACCCCATGGACCACAGTACGCCAGGCCTCCCTGTCCTCCACTAGCTTCCGGAGTTCGCTCACTTTCATGTTCAACATTATGAGGTGGCTTTACATTATTTTTTAAGCGTGGTCTGAAACAACTGGATGGTCTCAGTGCTCAAGAAGTAAGACAGACAAGCAGAGTAGCTTAAAATATAGAAGGTTGGTGGAGGCAGTGAACTATCTTCAGTGATATGAGATCAGTTCAGACTCTGCCTAGTCCTGTCTTCTTGGAACTGTGTCCAAGAGATCAACCCTCATTCAGGGTGCAATCCCGCCTTCCACATAGCGCTGACACAACATGCTTGTGTCGGTGCTATGTTAGTGCTGACACGGGGGCGCCAAGTGGCACCCCCATGTCGGTGCTAAGGCTCCCAGGCCAGCGCTAGCTGTAGCTTGGCTGGCGCAGGGGCAGTTCTAGGAGGAGGGTGGGCGTGGGAGAGGCGGTGCTGGGCGAGGAGTGGGTGGGGAGTCAGCGGGCTGGCAGGCAGGCTAGCCTGGGGAGGGGGCAGGGCCAAGATGCAGCTGTTAGGCCACATACGAGGCCCTGTTGGGAGGCAGCACAGCCCCGATTCAGGCTGTGAGGCTTCCTCGGATCTGAGGAACCTCATGGGGCGGCCCGAGCCTCCCCTGGCGCAAGGGGACAAACACGGATTTGGCACAAGCCCACCGGCCTCACCAATCCAGCGCAATTTAGGATTGTGCTGCCCATCATAGACACTACTTAATACTTCAATTGCCTTTTTTTTTTTAATTGAACTGTTGTTTTTTTAATGGACTGGTATCTTCTTCTATTCACAACCCGGAGATGAGATTTTAAATGCAAATAACCAGATAAAATAAACATGACTGTTAAAATTGAACCTTGCTGTATTGATATCCTGTGAATATTTTTATCGAGCTTTTGTCACAGGGTTACAAAGCAGCTTAAAATAAACAGCGTATTATATTGATGTGGATGGTGGACAAATGCCATAGCACTTTAGTCACAGTAGGTGTCCAGGACACAGTCTGATTTTATTTTGGGGTATGAATTCCAGTTATTGTGGCCAGTGGAGCAGGTGGTGTACTCAGGGGTATAGCATATTACCAGTTTGTTCAACCATTCATCCTTGTTCATATGATCTAGGAGGAGAGTGTAGAAGAGGTGATTTATGCCATGTCGTGAGAGGGAGTGGTCTTGGTCATCTTGAAGGAGGCAGCTGTGAGTTGGCTCCAAAAGAAACCCTGGTTCCTAAAGATTGTTGTTACAATTGACTGATCACAAATCTCCCTTTTCAGGTCAAGTGCTTAATTGTGCGTGTGTGTTTAAAACTCCAGGCATTCTTGGATGAAATGGAAGATCTAGATAAGGGATGTCCAATTCATTTTATATAGTGGGCTGAATAGCATTCATATCACCTGCTGGGGCCCAAAAAGTGATGTCACTAAGCAGGTGATGACCAGAAATAAGCACTTTTTTCTCACTTAGGAACATTGGCTGCAAATGACAGATGCGAAAATATGCAAATCTTGACCATATTTTCAAGATATGAGAGGGCCTAATTATCACGTGGGCCACCCTTTCAGCAGTTCTGCTTTTGCTGAGGTGTCACTTTGTCTCTCAACAGCCGAGAGGTGCTCTGCAATGTGATATCTTAGCGTTGGATACCTTCCAGAATATACTGTCCCTCACATTTTGTGAGTATGTGTAAGATCTACTCAGATTTTGAAATGGATAGGTCAGGAGTGTTAAGCACAGCAGTGTAGGGAGGGCGCTGTGGGGGAGGCGAGTGCGGCGGGCGTGGCAGCGGCAGGGCACAGCAGTGCGGAAAAACCAGCACACTTTTCTGCCCCCTCACCCTCCCTTCCGCTCAGCTCACTCCTAAATGGAGTGATTCTGGGCACGGGGAGTTGTGGCTGGGCGACACAGCTGCACTATGGGATGCAGTGATGTTGTCCCGCCCCAGGTACACTGCGAGCCAAGAACGGCTCTGGATAAACATAAGGCATGGTGGCCAGATGCGGCCCAAGGAAGCTCTTTATTAGGCCCTCTGGCTCTTCCCAGCACCACCATCAGCTGCCCTTAAGGGATGAGTTGAACTGAAGTGTCACTGCTGAAAGTGTGACCTTGTGATAATTGGTCTCTCCCATATCTTGAAAATGTTATCAAGGTTTATGTATTTTCTCTTCCGTCATTTGCAGCTAATGAGTTCCTAATTGAGGGGAAAAAGTGCTTATTTTTGGTCATCATGACCTGCTTAATGACATCACTTCTTGTCTTATGACATCACTTGCAGCCCTCAGCAGACATAATGAATATTTGGCCTGCTGTATAAGATGAGTTTGACACCTCTGGTGTAGTTGATACAGAAACTGCCTTTTAATGGTCCCTGTTTGATACCCTTATATTCCCCTATGTAAAGTTTTCCCCGCGACCAAATGGTCTAGTCATGACCAACTCTAGGGGGTGGTGCTCATCTCCGTTTCTAAGCTGAAGAGCTGTTGTTTGTCCAAGGACAGTTTCCGTGTTCATGTGGCCAGCATGACTATACAACAAGGCGTACGGAACGCCATTACCTTCCCACCGAAGTAGTACCTATTTATCTACTCGCACTTTATGTGCTTTCGAACTGCTAGGTTGGCAGGAGCTGTGACAAGTGTCAGGAGCTCACTCCGTCATGTACCCTCGAACAGCCAACCTTCTGGTCAGCGAGCTCAACAGCTCAGCTGTTTAACCCAAAGTGCCACCACGTCCCTACCTTGATCCTAATAGATCTCGAACTCAGGAAGCTAGTGGAGGACAGGGAGGCCTGGCATGCTGTGGTCCATGGGGTTGTGAAGAGTCGGACACGACTTAGCGACTGTACAACAACAACAATAATAATATGGATTTTGATGACACTCTGTCTGGGGTTTAATTTATGGCCTAATCGGGTTTAATTTATGGCCTAAATGTATCCAGATTTAGGTCAGAGGTTGTGGCTCTCTCACTTGAGCTGAAGCAATTTTCTTTTTATATTGGCACACTATAATTTCAGACTTGTCCTTGGATCAAAAGAGATAGTCAGTTCTCATTATATGTAAATTTGCCATCTGCAGAATTGCCACCTGCCTCTTGATCCGCAGCTCTATTCTCGTTATCTGCAAATACTGTGCTGGTGCACTTGGGGTGTGAGGGCCTGATGCAGCTATGAGCAGGTAGGTGCATGTGAAAGAGTTAGTGGGGAGAGGAGGAGGAGGAGGAGAGACAGTGGCCTCCTTGTGAACAGAAGGCAATGCCAGAGCTGTGTAGGGGGGAAGAGGAAGAGATGCCAAACCAGTTGATGGGGAAAGAGGTTATGGTAATACAGTAATATCCAACCAATTATACTCCTTTTTTTTAGAATGTTATCTGGGTTGGGTCAATTTTATGCATCATAAGGGTGTTGGTATTGGCCCATGGAGACGTTTGTGTCTGCTTCCAGACTTGCCCCATCATCTTGGGTACCATCTCGGGAACTCCAGCTGAACCTTCACACCCTGGTAAGGATGAGAGGTCTCTGGAAGGCCACTGGGCTGCTCTGGGGCTATAACAAGCCAAGGGAGGGGGCCATGAGACAGGTGA